>CAHIKZ030005131.1:1015000-1025000 GCA_903632075.3 Acanthosepion pharaonis
AAACACTCAGTGACTGAGAGGACTCGATTCGCTTTCCCGAAGAGTCTTGCTATATTAGCTGTGATAGTCCCTCTTTACAAACCCACACTTCCTCCCCCAGAGAGCTCAACCGAAATTAATTTTTCAGGAGCCTATACGCATTTTACATATATAATTACTATTCTGTTTGCATTTCCTTATCTATTGTAAGCAATTAATTTTCACAATCAAAACTGGAATAATGTAGAGTTGACTGTTTGCGAAAGATCGCCAAATAAATTTGGGATTGTCGCCTGTTTGGCCAGTAATCTACCAATCTATATGTTAGCTTAATCATCTTCAGCTTGAAGTGAGCGATATTTGATGCACCTTATGATGAACGGTTGTCCTCGCAACGGTATCTGGGACATCTATTGGAACTCAGACTAGCACCAGTTTTCAAGGCGAATTCTTGTGTAAGATCCTCAGATTGGTAAAGACAACTTCATTCGTTCAAAACCATTTTTAACCATTGATCTGAGAAAGCGGACGAAGAGTAATAGTAAAGTATCAAAGATTATCTAGTGTAGCAAAAGAGAGGAAGTCATGGAGAGCCATAAAAAAGAATAATAATATCTAGCACTTGTTCCGATGTAAGTAAACGGCAGTTTGTCACATGCTGATTTTTAGGTCGTCTTCAGTACTGAAAAATACTAAAAGCACTAAAATTACAGACGAGGTCGTTTGGTACATTGCCGAGTGTTTTATTGACGTATGTGTATGTATGCCTGTGGGCGTGTGTGTGGTGGGGATTACATATACAGGAGGGATCAAAAATAGTTTTACGAACTTTGGGGGCAGGTTCCTCACACAAAAACAATGGCAAATGTCCATGATGTCACAGAACCGAACTTACTGACACGAAGACAAACAGGAGAAAAGTTTGGATGACTCAGCTACCTTCGATCTAGAAACGTAGTCCGACACAGCCGTGCAGCCTCGCGTCCATTACCATTCACGCGGCCGTATATAAAAAATCATATCGGCCTCCTCATGATATGAACATTCTGCCATTGTTAAACAGAACATTTCTCAGTTAACTCATTACTACAGACGTGATGACAGCCTAGTCACGCACGTACACGAATGACAAACGTAAACTAGTCTATGTGGCAACACAGCGTCATCTAACGTAATCTTTCTTTAAACTTAATAACTCGAAAACAAGATTTGCAGACATTTGCTTATATGGACTTTTGTCCTTGTTTTGGTGTAAATAAACCTATAAAGTTTCTAGAATTATTTTTGATAAACTCTGTATAGCCATCCAGTTGGCATTAAGGAAAAATAACATGAAAGCATTCGGGGTTTTGACTGGGGTAAACGAAATTTAGGACTGGCTCTAATGAACCCTAACCGATTTGGAAAGCCTGTAGACATTTCCTGTTGGCCGCCCCGAGATAAATAAAAAAAAAGAAAGAAAAAAAAAAAGAGGCAGACACCAAATTGTTCGCTGGTGAGGAGACAGGCAGTGGTGATCTTGTACACCCTGAAATAAAAAAAAACAGACGATCCCAAAACACTTGTCGAAAAAGAACGATGCTGTTATAAACATCAAAATTAAAATGGACTGAACTGTAGCACTTAAAACCTCCGTTGGAAAACACCATTTCGATTTTTTCAAAGCCTTCTCTCCCTACTAAGTTTCACTTTCCCTTCTCTCTATTTTCTTTTACTTATTTTCTCTCTTCTTCTCCCCACCCCATCTCTCTCATCTCTGTTTGCTATTTCTATCTGTTTTCTCTCTTTTACCCATACCCTTTTCTCTTTTCTCTCGCTTTCCTTTTTGTCTTTCTCTTTACTTTCTATCACTTCTTTGTTGTCACTTTTTACCTTTTTCCTCCATTTTCTTTTTTCTGTGTCTCTCACTCTCTTTTCTCACTTCTTTTTTTCTCTTTCTCTCTCTACTCGTTTTCACTCTTTCTCTCTCTCTCTCTCTGTCGCTCTTGTCTCGTTCTCTCTCTCTATTTCTCTCTTCTTATTTTCCTCTCTTCTTCTTTTTGCTCTTTGTCCTTTCTCTCCCTTCTTCTGTCTCTCTCTCTCTCTCTCTGTTTTGTCCGTCCTTTTTCTCTCTCTTTTATCATTTTCTTTTTCTTCATTTTATGCGTTCTCTCTTTTTCTCTGTCCCTCTCTGTCTCTGTCTGTCTGTCTGTCTGTCTGTCTCTCTCTCTCTCTCTCTGACCACTCTCTTCCCAACCTCCTTTTTTTTTCTTTCTGTCTGTTTTCTTGATCTTTCTTTGATTTATACAGTAGATTGTTTGTTTTTTTTCGTTTAATACAACTAAAAAGGTAAAAGAATTGATTGGTTGAATGATTTCGACTTCTACGGTTTATCAAGAATTTGCAGCTTATTTAAATCCAGAAAATAATTTTAATAATGATCTTAGTGATAAGAGTCTTACTAATCAACAAAGGAAAGAAGAGGAGGATTCATAGCTTTCACAAGGATATTTCCACGTAAGTAAATATAAATGATCTTGGCACTCCGATGAACAATTCCAAATCGTTTTCCATTACACCACGCACACATCCAAGCATATAGGTACAAACACTTGCTTAACTCCGGTGATCATACTGGAATCAAACCTCCCTACCCCGTAAAAGAACTGATATGTGTATTCATAGATGACCCGGATATAAGAGAGTTGTCGGGACCGGAGAAGAAGTCTCTTATATCCGGGTTTCTCTTATATCCGGGTTTGGTCTATTATATACACATTAACACAGGTTCTAATTTGGGACCAGAGAAAATCTATCTTATATCCGGGTTTTCTCTTATATTAACACAGGTTCTAATTTGGGGGTCTATCTTTATATCCGGGTTATCCGGGTCTATATATATATATATATATATATATATATATATATATATATATGTGTGTGTGTGTGTGTGTGTGAGTGTGTGTGTGTGTGTGTGTGTATGAGGAGGCACGGTGGAGTAAGTATTTATATATATATATATATATATATATGTGTGTGTGTGTGTGTGTGTGTGTGTGTGTGCGTGTGTGTGTGAGGAGGCACGGTGGTAAGTATATATATATATATATATATATATATATATATATATATATATATATATATATTATGAAATGCACAAAAGTCCGACAATTATTTTAAAACGTTTTTATGTTTATACATTCTTTTTATAGATACAAATATTTAAGTAAATATCTGTTTATAATAAACAGTATTAACAACATTTACCGACGTGAATGTCCAAGAAATTTTCATAGAAAATATGCCTCCTCCGACAGGAATCGAACCTGTATCCTATACGGAACCGTCATATAGCCTGACGTGCTTTTTATCGATTTCGTCACAGTGGAGCCTTTCGGATAGCAAAATGTCTTAAAATGATTGTTGGACTTTGTCCATTTCATAATGTGTGACGTCACTTATTTACATTTGAATACACATCGAGTAGATATGAATGTATGTGAGAAAATCATGGAGAATTGTAGTTTAAAAACAGTAAAAATCGACCTTGCTACCCGAAACCCTCATCTGTAGCGAAATCAGTTTTGTTGTTTTCTCGCTCAACTGTACCCGACACAAAATAATTTATGGGTGTGTAGGCCAGATGTAAGGAGTGATATGGTCGCAAAATTTGTCTAATATCCTGGGTTGTTCTGCTTTAGTCGTAGTGTAGTGTGCAGAATCGTATTTCAAGATATAGGGTCTTCCAGCGGCCACCCTATTGACACAGGTCTGCACTACCTCTCAAGGTACTTGATATAGACCTCTGTGCTGAGAATGAGACCCTGTAGGAAGATGAATGGAGGTATAACGTCGCCATTACGTGTGATCACTCCAATAACCTTCATAATCAAAATTAAAATCATCCAACTATTTCCGAATTCTCTGTACTCTTCTCAGATTTAGACTCAAAGACACTGATATGTTCCTGTTGGAGCTTCCTAAGCGAAGGGCAAGTAATACAGCGCGACATTTTCCAAATTTCAGGCGGCATGATGTTCTTTGTCTCAGAGACTGAATCTACTATTCTGTGCAGTTGACAAAATATAAAAAAAGAACAATTGTTTTCATAGATGCTTAATTTAGGCGATAATTTATCCATCGCACACAATACACATACATACATATATATATATATATATATATATATATATATATATATATATATATAAAAGTGAACATTGAAGTCAATACTTAGAGGCGACAGTCTCTTTCATTCTAGACGCAATCGTGGCCTGGCGATTGCATTTAGCAGGAAACAGACTGTCGCCTCTAAGTGTTGACGTCAATATTCACTTATATATATATATATATATATATATATATATATATATATATTAAAAAAATTATCACATAAATTTGTTACAAAATCACTACAAAATAGCCATTTTGTTTCAACACCTCCGATGTCTTATCAAGTGATGATGTTGAATGTAAAATGAATGGTTATTTTATATTACATTCAACATCATCCCTTGATAAGACACCGAGGGTGTTGAAACAAAATGGCTATTTTTGTAGTGATTTTATAACATATTTATGTTATAATTTATTTTTTTTAAATAATTATATCTGCTCTACTTTGTATTAAGCACTCTTTTAAGAAGAGTAATTGTTGGTTATTGGAATTCATTTCGTGTACACCAATTATATACCTGGGTATATATATATATATATATATATATATATATATATATATATATATATATATATATATATATATTTATTTGAGCCAGTACAAAATCTAAGAGTGACTTAAAGCAGAGAAGTGTACTTATTGATTACAACGGACAAAATTTTATAATTTCTCCCAATGAAAAGTCATCCAGTTCTAATTCTGGTTTCCTAAACTACAAAAGCGAATGTTCTTAAAGATATGAATTTGCCGCCATTAACAATTTATTGGAAAAAGCGGAATTAATCTCTCTGTCCAAAACATTTTTTTCGTAAGAAATTAAGTCACAGAAAACAAACACTTATTAACAACGGTCTCCCTAATTATATTGTTGAATATCAAATTAGATTTTCCTCGCATAATAATAAATTTAATATAACCCCGCGAGCTCAAGATAAGATTATTAACAATGGCGTTAATATATTCTACAGAAATCAAACGCAACACAAGTACAAAAAAATAAAATAGCCATAAAAAAAAGACGAAAACATAGACATATTAAATTTCTTGATAAAAATACACACATAAGATTTTCCATTTATTATGAAAAATTTAAAGGTAATAATCTAATTATAAAAAATATATATTTATCAACCCGTGTAGGTATATTTTTCATATATATATATATATATATATATATATATATATATATATATATATATATATATATATATATATATATGTTAGATTTACCACACTATTCAAACTAAACAACGTTAATTGGTTGATTTTGTTTAGTGGCATGACAAGCTCTATCGGTTATTTAATGCCGAAATCTAAATCTTTTAAACACCATTTTATTACTAAATCTTATATTTTGAACGCAGCTGTATGAATTGGAGCTTTGAATTATTAAAAATATATATGTTATTCTATTTTCACAATAGAGTACTGGGTAGATGATACTCAGCCTTTGTGTCTGTACATGTCTTTGTGAACATAATAAAATAGAAAGACTGACTGTGTTCTTTTTCTAATTCTTCCCATAATAAAAATATTAGGGCTGACCGTTTTCTCTTGCTAATTCTTCTCATAATAAAATGGAAGGGCTGACTGTACTCTTTTGCTAATTCTTCCCATAATAAAATAGTAGTCTGTCTACTAAAATATTAGGGCTGACTATTTTCTTTCTAATTCTTCTCATAATAAAATATTAGCGCTGACTATTTTCTTGCTAATTCTTTTCATAATAAAATATTACGGCTGACTATTTTCTTGCTAATTCTTCTCATAATAAAATATTAGGGCTGACTATTTTCTTGCTAATTCTTTTCATAATAAAATATTACGGCTGACTATTTTCTTGCTAATTCTTTTCATAATAAAATATTAAGGCTGACTATTTTCTTGCTAATTCTTTTCATAATAAAATATTAGGACTGACTATTTTCTTTCTAATTCTTCTCATAATAAAATATTAGGGCTGACTGTTTTCTTGCTAATTCTTTTCATAATAAAACAGTAGGGTTGACTCTGTTCTCTTGCTATGACTGCGGTAGATTTGATCCTGTTACATTACTAAAGGCTTATGGGACTATTTATGCGATGATTCAAAGGGAGTGAAGATTACTTTGACGATTAAGCATTCATTCAGATGTGACAACTCTTTCTTTATGTGGCCATTTTTGTTTCGATTACGGCCATTTTCGAAAGCTAGCCTTTCTCCCAGTAAATCAGTTCCCGTCTCTGTTCCTCTCATCACTTTCCTTGAAGCACCTGGCTCTTCGTTTAATCTATGGCCATTAGAGTCAGTCACTTGTCAGCTGTGAAATGTGAACTATTTTTTTTCGCCATCATTCACGTACTCACATTTCTTTTTTTTTCAATCGAGCAACAGCGCATGCGTCAACTTACTGCGCCTTTTCGGTCTGAAGTGGAATGGGGATACTGAATCCGTTGCTATGTCAGCTGCTCGGAAATTCAGTTCACTTTGTCGTGACAGACAAATTTGTCTGGCACGATACATTGGATTTTGGCTAGAAAAATTTTTCGAACCAAAATCCATCTTGCATTTCAGAAATCTACCATTCATCCGTGCACTGGATATTGCAGGCAAATTTAGCCAGGACCTCCTGCTATATAACTCGCGATTCTGAACATAATCCCAAAAAAGAATCTGCAACTTTATCGGTCCTGAATTGGCATCTCTGCTTCAGTGACATTCCCTCTGCCATAACGTAACTTCCTTCTTCTAACCAGGTATTGAACCCACAAATCCCCGAACCCCGCCACTGGATCCATCCAACGCCCACATCCACCGTGCCATGTGTCCTTAAGTTTACATAAAAACTCATTCCAGAAATATAGCTTCCTTCTTCAAGATTCTTGCTTTCTTGTGAACTACAAACTTCCAAAATATTGATGCAAGATATAATAGCTATCTTCTGTACACTATTTACATTATTCGGACTATTGTCCTCATCTTTGTCGCCATATTTATTACAACGTTTCTGCCCTTTAGTATCTGTCTATATTTCTGAGATGAGGTATTATGTACACTATTTACATTATTCGGACTATTGTCCTCATCTTTGTTGCCATATTTATTACAACGTTTCGGCCTTTCAGTATCCGTCTGTATTTCTGAGATGAGGTATTATGTACACAATTTACATTATTCGGGCTATTGTCCTCATCTTTGTTGCCATATTTATTACAACGTTTCTGCCCTTTAGTATCTGTCTATATTTCAGAGATGAGGTATTATGTACACTAGTTACATTATTCGGACTATTGTCCTCATCTTTGTTGCCATATTTATTACAACGTTTCGGCCTTTCAGTATCTGTCTGTATTTCTGAGATCAGGTATTATGTACACTATTTACATTATTCGGGCTATTGTCCTCATCTTTGTTGGCATATTTATCACAACGTTTCGGCCGTTGTACGCTCCGGCCTTCTTCAGGTGATTGGAATGTCGAACTGTACCCATTATTTTGCTCGCTGGTATAGACTTTTCTTGTTCCACGTGCCATGTCTAATGGATGTCAGTTATGTGTTACCTCTTTACTGCCTTAACCAGGTATTGAACCCACAACTCCCCGACCCCCGACACTGGATCCATCCAACGCCCCCATCCATTGTGCAATGTGTCCTTAAGTGTACAAAATACCTTATCTCAGAAATATAGCTTCCTTCTTCAGGCTTTTTGCTTTCTTGTCAAATACGAACTTCACAAATGTAAATGCAAGATACAATGATTATCTTCTGTACACCATTTACATTTTTCGGAGTATTGTCCTCCTCTTTGTTGCCATATTTATCACAATGTTTCGGCCGTTGTACGCTCCGGCCTTCTTCAGGTGGTTGGAATGTCAAATTGAACCCTTTATTTCGCTCGCTGGGGTAAACTGTTCTAAGTCCACGTGCCATGTCTAATGGATGCCAGCTATCACTTATCTCCTGTTAATTCACCTCTCCAAGTTCTCCACCGTCTTAACCAGATATTGGACCCACAACTCCCCGACCCCCGCCACTGGATTCATCCAACGCCCCCATCCACTGTGCTATGACTCCTTAAGTGTACATAATACCCCATCTCAGAAATACAGACAGATTCTATCTTCTGTCTATTCTATAAATATTTTCATAGTAATTGTTCGAATGAGATTTACTTTTTGACAGCTCACCTTTACAATTTTCAGTGTGGCAATGTTTAGGAAAATAAGTCTCATTCTTTTCTGTTGAAATAAATGTAACCGTAAGTTCTATTCTGATAGTTTCTTCACTCGCACCTCTCGCCATTGGAAATCTCTTCCGCCTTCTTGCTTTCCTGTTAAATACGATCTTCCAAAATGTATATACATCATCAATGGCGATCTTCTGTTTTCTTGAAACCTGTTCTTTTCCCATTTTATTTCACTTTCATTAACCCACCTTGCGTCTTAGTGGCGTTATCGCCTTACTTGGTGTGGAATGATTAAAACGAATATATACGTACTTACGAATTTTGAACTATCAGAAAAACTAGATGTTTTGAGAACGATGTCTTAATAATCCAGATGTTATACTGGGAGCAAAAGGCTTGCATACGGATACATAACACTGTTCAACAAAAAAAAAAAGAAAAATTGAAATGGTGTCGAGACGCCGAACAGTATTTTAGCGAATTTGAGGGCGCTGAATCTGAAAATCACCTTATTTTTTCTTGGTTAGCATCTGATTTTGCTCTACAGAAATGCCTCACTTTGGGGAAAAAATCTCATTTGTTTTCTGTATATATGATATTGACGAATGTCAATATTTCTCAAAATAAAATCGTAGAAACCTCCCAATTCGTAATTAAACCTACAAATATTGGTCTGCTTATTGAGAAATACTATTTTTGCAATAACAATCAGACCCTAAGTCTTTTAAAATAACACAATTGAATATACCAAGACCAATAAGTATTTTCATCAAATCATTTAATAAACTAACAGTAGAAATAAAACCTTCGGTAACTATGGTAAAATTTTTTGTTTTTCTTGATTGTCTGGCATGTTCAATGTTATTTAAGTCCCTTTTGATATTTCAGCAGTATCATGTGCAATGGAATTGGTTCATTCAATTAGGATGTCTCAATGTGTTCGGTTTCCTTCCGTAGTGTAAGGATAAAAGTGATGAGATAAATTTACGAATATCAAACAGAAGATTTTAGGGTTCCGTTTTTTATGTCACCTTAATTATCAAGTTTACTAAAGTTTATTACTGATAAAGTTTATCAGTAAATTTTGGCAACAAATTGGAAAAATTCGGTACATCTATTTTAAAGTTTTTGACACAAAATCACTTTTTTCATATAAAAATAGTTTATTTCATGTGGCTTTCCCGATCACAACAATCTTAACCTGTTCAAGTATTGGCTTATCCCTTATCTTACCCTCTTATACGCATAAATTTTCTTCATACTCTGGAATGCTTTACTTCAAGTGGTTCGGGGGCCCTTTACGGGGTGAATCCCACTGTAACATAAATGTTTTGATCGCTAGAACAACCATAGTGCAAACACAAAAAACTAAGAGACTGAATAAAATTGATTGAACTAGCGGTCCTAAATCTTTTTGCGTCACAGAACTGCATCAGATTTTTTTTCTCATAAATGATTCGTGGCACGATACTTGGGACTGCAAGACTACATGCCCAGCCACATTTAAATAGAGTAATAATAACATTTCAAAATTTAAATTCCAGCGTTTCAACCGCTTCAGCTTTTTCCCGTCCGTTTTGATAAACCTCCATGCGGCACACAATGTAGTGAACACACCCTCATTCTTTTTGTATTCCATTGGTGAGAAGCAAGTTTCTCTCGAACAGACTCCCAAGATGATGCTTTCCCGATCACGAC
>CAHIKZ030005131.1:1030000-1080000 GCA_903632075.3 Acanthosepion pharaonis
AAACCACATCTTTTGAGGACTTTCAACAACAGCAACACATAAAATTGATAGCACATGTAACTCGAAGAGAAAATAATGACGTATGCTGTTGGGGCTACATACTTCTTCGAACAAATGATTAGGAAGAAAACCTCCATCAATGCTGAAAAGGGCGATAACTGTTACGGAACTTGATAAACGTATTTTCCTGAAAAATACTTGATAGTGATAGGCTTTATGAGTTTCAAACGAAAGTAGCACTGAGCGCTCAGTCAGTGAATATTATAAGGAAACGGATAGTATTACCATTAAATTTGCCAGTGCAACGCTCAAATTTAACAATTAAACATGTGCGGAACATTTTTATATATTTATATATTGAAAAACGGGTGGATCAGAATGTAGTTTTGTGTATACAGAGAGATATATTTCAGAAAAAAACGGAAATAAAACATTTACGTGATTATCTGTGGTGCACGTATGTGTGTGTGTGTGTGTGTGTGTGTGTGTGTGTGTGTGTGTGTGTGAGAGAGAGCGAGCGAGCGCGACGGCCAAGTGGTTTGGTTGAAATTTAGAAGACGGTTTGCCCAGCGAAAGAATTTCCTCTGTGGTTATTGTCTTGACACTATTGCTACAGCATGCTATTGATGAGAGAGCAAGAAAGACCAAGAGTGTTTATGTCATTTCCTTTCTATGCCGCGTATTAGCTCGCCACCTAGTGGGTGTTAAGGGAAATCTCTATCAGAACGGCTCTGAAATCTTTACGATAGTTGATATATTCGAGAATTTTGCGAGTACCGTCTCTTGCCTGAAGATTGTCAGATCTGTTACTGAAATTCTGCCACTGCTATGTCAGATTTTGGAGAAAATTTCTTTAGGTCTAACACAGATTTTACATCGGCAAACACGTTTCAAAGCCGGTCGAGTGTTTTCTCAAGCTGGTGATAAATTATTAAGAAAATTCTATGGAAATGCAAGACAAACGTTACGTATTTCCTGAGAAGTGTCGTCGAACACGTCATCTCCCAAACTTGAATAGTTACGCATTTAAATTATATATATATATATATATATATTATTAACAACATTTACCGACCTGAATGTCCGCGAAATTTCATAGAAAATATATGTCTTCCGACAGGCATCGAACTAGTATCCAACATGGAACAGTCATTTAGCCTAACGTGCTATAACATTTACCTACAGAGAAAGCGTCTGGTTAATTTGAACTTGCTAAACAGACTCTTCATCTGTAGCTAAATGGTATAGCACGTCAGGCTATATGATGATTCTGTGCATAAAACAGGTTCGATTCTTGTTGGAGGACATATTTACTAGGAAATTTCTCGGACATTCAGGCCGGTAAATGTTAATACTGTTTATTACAAACAGATGATTTACATAGATATTTCTATCGATAAAAATAACGAATAAATAATATATATATATATATATAGTAATTAGTAGGAGGATTTGATAATGATATTTAATTAATTCATCGAGTCTGATAGAAACCTCTACAGAATGCAGGAAGCACTGAACGGCCGTTTCGTCCTATATTTGGGACTCATCAGCAGTGCGCATCCACTACCGGGTATCGAACCCTGACAAGATGGGTTGTCAAGCGAACATCATACCAACTGTTCCAAATGAGTCTCGGTGACGAAGAGATTCCAAATCAGACTCAACTAAGCGCCGCTCGCTCACATATTCCGTGGCGGAACTCAACTGAGTTCTCTGTAACCATAGGACTGTGCCCCTTGGAGCCACGACTACTCTCACCAAGCCGCTACCAACTGGAGCATTAGAAGCCGGTTCAAGCGAAGATAGAACACAGATAGTAATTAGTAGGAGGATTTGATAATATTTAATTAATTCATCGAGTCTGATAGAAACCTCTACAGAATGCAAGAAGCACTGGACGGCCGTTTCGTCCTATATTTGGGACTCATCAGCAGTGCGCATTCACTACATCATTTGGTCTGATGAGACGAAACCGAAGAATCGGTTTTGCGAAATAAAATATTACCATGCGTTTCTAAACTCTCCACTTTATTCAATTATATATATATATATATATATATATATATATATATATATATATATATATATATATGTGTGTGTGTGTGTGTGTGTGTGTGTGTGTGTGTGTGTGTGTGTGTGTGTGTGTGTTGCTTTTTGTTTACCTAAGTCTTTTCTTTTCTATCTATCTATCTATCTAACGCTTTCCCCTTATCTTGCATGCTAACTTTTCCCCTGCATTTTAGTGACAGTGTTGTCTTGCTTGGAGTGAATTGATGAAAAATATCTGTATTTTTTAAATTATTTCACCTCAAACAAGGCAATAAAGCCACTAAGTCGCAAGGCGGAGTGTAAACGATTATGAGTAAAAAAAACAAAACATTATGGAGAATAAAATTGAGGAAGTATTATGAAAACAGAAGTTAACGATTGTCACCGCACTTAAATTTGTGAAGATCAAATTTAACTGGAAAATGCATATCCGACATTATTAAATTAACTTTTAAATCTCTATTAAATAAATCTTTATTAAATTACTTTTTTTCATAAACAGTGACAAAGTTAATGAATATGAATGAGTCATATAACGTTTAGCAAAATCATAAATAATTTCTGTTTATTTACATACATGAGCGCAGTGTCAATAAATTATTTTTTAAATTAACAATTAAACTGAAAATTGAAAAAATAATTATTCACTATAAAGGATACCCGGCGTTGCCCGTCTAATTTATCAAAATGCCCTGAAAGAACCCTTCCTGTTTCTCATCAGCATGATTGTTGTTAACCTCCAAGAGAGTGACTTGTTGGGCCTTCTCGGGCTAACATTCTCAGTTACCATGAAGTGGAAAGATTATATTAAATCCATTGTTAGATCTTTGGCTAAGAATGTTGGTTCACGGTTTCGTGCAAGACAATTTCTGTCTCTCGAATCTAGATTACATATTTATAAGTCTACCATTCGTCTTTGCCTCAAATAATGCCGTCACATCTGGTTCGGTGATTCTTAATGAAATCCAAAGAAGAATCAGCCATATTTTTGGTCGGACCTGATTTCTCTGTTACAGTCAATTTCTCACCGCTCTATTTTAGCTTCCTTATGGCTTTTCTAGAAATAGTTTCATGGTAAATGTTTCGATGAACTCTTCGCTATGGAACCTAAACTCTTTGAATTTATGCGCAACACTACAGAGTTATGGCGGCAAAAATCAAAGAGGTGACCAAAGGTCTCATCAATTTACAATTGAAATGGCTAGATGTAAATTCTATAATAACAGTTTCTTTTTTTCGCAATTTTCGCTTTTGGAACTCTCTGTTCCATGTTTTCCAGACATCTTTGAACTTCCAAAATTTCAGTTTCTACTGTCCTCTTGATTACTTTTCTTCTATTCTTCTCGTTTTTTTCTGTTTTTTCTGTTTTCTTATGTTGTTCCAGAGTTAATACAGTCGTATTTTTTTTTTCTTTTTACCAATTTCCTATTATATTCTTCCTCGAGGTATAATCTTTTTAAATTTAATAATTTCACACCAAACATGAAGGTAATGCCACTAGTACGCAGGGGGTTACTTGGAGTGAAAATGAGAGAAAAGACTGAGTATAGGAAGCAATGAGGAAAGGACAAAAGATGAACGGGATTCAAGAAGACAGAAGATGGCGATTAACGTTGTATTTAAATTTTGTGAATCATTTCACCCCATGCAAGGCGGGAATGCCACTAGTACGCAGGGGATTACAGAGAGTGAAAATGAGAGAAAAGACTGAGTATAGGGAGGATTGAGGAAAGGACAAAAGATGAACGGGATTCAAGAAGATACAAGATGGCGATTGACGTTGCATTTAAATTTTGTGAATCATTTCACCCCATGCAAGGCGGGAATGCCACTAGTACGCAGGGGATTACAGAGAGTGAAAATGAGAGAAAAGACTGAGTATAGGGAGGATTGAGGAAAGGACAAAAGATGAACGGGATTCAAGAAGACAGAAGATGGCGATTGACGTTGCATTTAAATTTTGTGAATCATTTCACCCCATGCAAGGCGGGAATGCCACTAGAACGCAGGGGATTACAGAGAGTGAAAATGAGAGAAAAGACTGAGTATAGGGAGGATTGAGGAAAGGACAAAAGATGAACAGGATTCAAGAAGATAGAAGATGGCGATTGATGTTGCATTTAAATTGTGTGAATCATTTCCCCGCAAGCAAGGCGGGAATGCCACTAGTACGCAGGTGATTACAGAGAGTGAAAATGAGAGAAAACCCTCAGTATAGGGAGGATTGTCTTCTCTCTTCTTGTCTTCTTGTAACGGCATTCACCCGGGGTAGGTTGCGTCGGCTCCAATTGAATTAACCGCATCGCGCGTCAAGGACATCCACCCCCATCGATCGGCAGCAGGATTGATGGTATGATCGAGCCATTCGCGATTCCAGCGTCGGACCCCGAAAAAGCGAGGACCGGACATGCGTTCCATATCTGCTTTGACCGTGGCGAGCCACGTCTTGAGTTGACCACCTCGGCGCTTCCTCCAACGAGTGGGTGTGTTTGGCGCCACCAGTTTACGGACGAACTCATCACCAGGCTGCCGCAGCACGTGGCTGAACCACCGGAGTCTCCTGTTAAGCAGAGTTTCTTCCAGGCCCAAAATGTTGCATCTGGAGCGGATGGACGAGCTGGGGATCCGGCCGGAGAGGCGCACGCGCAGGATACGGCGGAGGCAGTAGTGATCGAAGACCTCAAGCTTATGAAGATCCTCTCTGCGCAGTGGCCAGGTCTCACAACCATAGAGTAGAATTGTTCTGACCATGACTTCGTAGATTCGCAACTTCGTGGATCGTCTTATCTCCTGGCGAGACCAAAGTCGTTTTTGAAGATGGACAAAGGCAGCTCTAGCCAAATTTATACGGGTGGTGATTTCGTCCTTGGCTTGATCAGTGGCTGTAAAATTGGCGCCAAGATATTTGAAGCTTTCGACCTCTTCCACAGCTTCACCATCGAGGGTTACAGCCACTCGATCAGGTAGGGGGTAGTTCGCAGAGAGAATTTTCGTCTTGGAAGCGTTAATTTTCATCCCCACCATTTTGAGGAAAGGACAAAACATTAACAGGATTCAAGAAGATAGAAGATGGCGACTGACATTGCGGTTAAAGTTTTGAATATTATATTTATCATGGAAGCAAGTAAACGGAAGGGAGTTCCACGGACAGGAAGTAGAAGAACAGAAACATTTGGAGCAGAAGTCTCGGTTGCATGTAAATATTTCAACCGTAAAGGGGTGGGACCTAAATGTCCATCTAGTAGTAGCACGCTTAAATTCATGTAGTCGAGTCATCAGGGGGTAAAAGCTCGTCAAAGCATTTGCCTTGAAAATATTTGTAGAAAAGACAGAGGGAAGCCACGCCACGTCGGTGAAAAACTTATTGAAGTCGAGATGCCAGGTCAGGACCGATCATATTACAGATCCTTCATGTCAAGAACCTCGAGGTGATAAACAAGAGAACCTGACCAGATATGGCAAAGTATACAATGCACTGACAAATGGTAGATTTGTAAATATGGAAGATGTACTCGGACGAAAAAAAAAAATTAAATACGTTAATTTACAAAACAATTCCTTTATTTATCCTTCCACCAGCAATATTTCACCAATTTTAAAACGTATTATCGCCAGATATATTTAACTTGAAGAACAAATGCTGCTTTAAAAAAATATCGAATATGGCGATCTTTCGAGCCAATAAAAGGGGATTGAATACAGAAATTCTCAAATGACATTGGCAAAATATTCTTTTTAATATCCAATATGTCTGATGCCCGGAAGCAGAATTCAAAAGATATGGCATCAAGTCATCACAAACACTTAGTGCGGAGTTATGGCGCCAAAAAGCAAAGAGGTAGCCAATTAATAAGAATGAATGCAACCAATCAAATATTTCTGGCAGCAAAGATTTTGAAAGATGAGAAATATAGTTAATTAAAACGACCTTTTGCCGGTTGAATCATTTTAATTTCTTCTGTAGATTAAATCTCTCTATTGAGTATTTTTTTTTCTTTCTTTCACTTTCCTCTTTTGTGTTTTCGCACTTCATAAAAGACATCGCCGGCCTAACTTTAAATATTGTTTTTCTCTCGATCGCGTCGAAATTCCGTTGTTTGATTTGCAAGGTTTCTCACTGATACTGACATCAATAATAGATAAGGAGATTCGGGTTTTTTTTTTTTTTGCTTTTTTAACGAGAAAACTAAGAAATCCATTAGAAAACTGCTCATAAACTCATCAAAATTAGATAGGGAGATTCGGTTTCTTTTTCTTTTCTTTTTTTTTTAAACAAAAGAACTCAGAAAGCTGTCAGAAAATATGAAATGCTCAGGAACTCATCAATAATAGATAGGGAGATAAGTTTATCTTTTTTAACGAGAGAACTCAGAAAGCCGTCTGAAAATATGAACTGCTCAGGAGCTGATCAATAACAGAGAGGGAAGTTCGTATTTTTTAACAAGGGATCCCAGAACGCTGTCAGAAAATATATAGCGCTCAGGAACTCATCAATAATAGATAAGGCGATTCGTTTTTTGTTGTTTTTTTGTTTTGTTTTTTAACTAGAGATCTCAGAAAGCCGTCAGAATATATGAACTGCACAGGAAATCATCAATAATAGATAGGATGATTCCTTTTTTAACGAAATTGCCCAGAATGCTGTCAGAAAATATGAAATATTCAGGAACTCATCAATAATAGATAGGGAGATATGCTTGTCTTTTTTAACTAGAGAGAAAGCCGTCTGAAAATATGAACTGCTCAGGAGTTTATCAGTAACAGAGAAGGATATTCGTATTTTTTAACGAAGAATCTTAGAATATGAATTGCTCAAGAGCTTCGAAATGGGAAAAGTTTTATGGTATTTGTGTCAATTTAAATAAAGATTGATTCATTAATTTATTTTCTACAGCTTATCGATCTATTCCTTTTTTAAATTCAAAAATACATTTCTGGATTGAAATAAATTTTTACATACTAGTGATGCAAGCCGTACTATTTAACCAATAGCTTTGGGAGAAGAGGAGGATTAATGGCTTCCTCAAGGCTATTTGAACGCAAATGAATATAACGATTCTACGATTTCAAATTGCCGGCCTTTGCCCATTGCACCATCTGTACATCTAAGCTTATAACACATGGTATTCTCAAGCGGTCACCCACCTAGGTGCTGAGTTTGCTTAACTTCGTTGATCAGAACGGAAAGAGAAATTGGCGAGTCAAATTAGTTACATTCACTGTCGTAGGAATAGGCTTAGGAAAGATGAGAAACCTTCCCTTTTCTCGCAAGCTATTGGGTTAAATAGCTGGATAGATTGCACTCTCAAGCCGTGGCTGCTAACCAGTCTAGGAGAAGGATAAGTGTGAATTCAAAACTATATATAGTCCTGGTTTGACAAAATTGTAAATAACAGCAATAATAAGTAATGAAGAACAAAGCAAATCAAATCCGGGCAATGTACACTGTCACACAATGCAAGTATAGCAATTTTAAGACAGTAAAAAAGAAAGTGTTCATATGCAAATTAGATACATCCAAATGGTTATAAACGTTCTGACTTCAAAACAAGGTTGGTTTACGGCTATATCACGTTTAAGCACCGATTCTCGTACGATCATCGAAATTAAGAAACGTCGATCTTGGTCAGCACCTAGGTAGGCGACCACTTGGGAATATCAGCTGCTTTATCTTGGATGAGAGTTTGATGTAATGGATAACAGCTCAGGATTGGAAATCGGAGGGCCGAGTTCTAATTCCAGTCGGGTTTGTTATATTCACTTACGCGCATATACCCTTGGGAAAGGTATGCATTCAATCCTTCTCTCCCTATATATGGGTTAATTATTAGAACGTACCTCAGTAAATAATTATTATTTACAAAACATTCTGACGCTCAACAAATATTTTCTGGCTTTAAAAAACCTGGAAAAGGTTGATAGCACATAAAAAAACGAATCACTCGAGACAGGACAGAAAAAAATGTGTACGAAGCAGAATTAGCCATTTTATTAGTTAAGAGAGGCACCTCGAGGTGGTGTAATGGTTAATAAGCTTGACCTGCTTAAACAATTACAAATAAGTAGTGAGTTCGGTCCTCACTGGGTGCCCCTTACTTTCGGCCTTGTGCCACATCCAAGCTAAGCTTGAAATATCACTTTATTGTTTAAGAGAAAATCCCATCACATATCTCTAGGATTTGTTTATAAATATGGGGAGGGGAATATTTTATCACTTATTTCGAAGGGATTGCAAAAAATGATTATTATTATTAATAATATATGAAATATTATTCTAATTACTTATTACTAATTAATATTTCTTTAAAATCAATTAATACTGCGTGTTAATGATAATTCCAGGTCGTTATTCTACCATCGTTATTGAGGAAATTAGAAATAATATCTACCGGTCGTGGAATGACAATCTGTGACTTGCGATAAAAAAAAAAAATAATCAGAAACTTCAATCAATACATAAGAATTTTCAAAAAATAATATCTGATTTGAGCATAAACCTTTTAATAGTTCTATTTTTTTAATCGCGTTCCCCCCAAGTAAGGCACTAAAGCCGCTAAGACACAAGTGGTTACTGAATATGGGAGAATTAGAAAACAGAAACATTACTAGGGGGCGAGAAAAATAGAAGAGCAATCAGGAAGGCAGTATATAATGATTGACATTGCATTTACATTTTTGAAGATTAAAGTTGACTGGAGAGATTAGAGCCGGAAGAGAGTTCTAAAGACGATAAGTGCGAGAAAAGAAACTGATAGCATAGAACTTACGGTTACATCTAGCAATTTCAACTGTAAATGATGAGACCTAGTTGCCAATCTAGTACTGCGTTTAAATTCATAACGTTTAGGTACTAAAGAGGATAGCTCATCAGAATAATTACCAAGAACATACTTATCAGATTAAGAAACTGTTAGCATAGAACGTACGGTTACATCTAGTCATTTCAACTTTAAAATGATGGGACGTAACTGCCAATCTAGTACTGCGCTTAATTTATAAAGTCTAGGTACTAAAGAGGATAGCTCATCACAATAATTAACATGAGCATATTTATCAGATTAAGAAAGTATTAGCATAGAACTTATGGTTACATCAAGACATTTCAACTGTAAAATGATGAGACCTAGCTGCCAATCTCGTATTGAGCTTAAATTCATAAATTCTAGGTACCATAGAGCAAAGTTTTTGAGAACAATTTCCATGAAAGTATTTATAGAAAAGGGAACAGGGAAGCTACAGTACAACAGCTGGGAAAGTGATTGAAGCCGAGATGACAGGTCAGGACCTAGAACCAGGTTCTTCTTTTGATTCTTCCAAGGATATCTAGATATACAGCAGAACCGGACTTGATGTGGCAGCAATATTCGATATCATGGGTGAATGGTAGACTTATAAACTTGTAAGATAAATTCTGAAGACAAAAATTATTTGGTTCGACGCAGTGAACAAACTTTCTTGGTAGCTGTCCTAGCAATGGATGCAGTATAGATTTTTTCCACTTCATATCAACTGAGACGACACAACGACTCACTCTCATGGAAGTTATCATTAGCCAAGGTTATTTTTTTATTATCTTTTATATTTCTAACTAGCAGCATGGCCCGGCGTTGCCCGTGCTTGATTCAAAAATCGTACGATTCATACAGCAATCGCTATCACTTAACTTAAAATATTTTTGCCCTTCCTTGCCTTTAAATGAGTGCCGTTTGCCGTGCTGATATTGCTACATGCCTTACTTCTTGCCTATCTCACACTGCGAATTTTTTCTAAGATCTATACTAAACATTAAATCTGTTACGAAAAAAGAACTAAACAAAATGAACACAAAACGATCAGCTTTAAAAAAGGACTCGTAACTGGAAAAACCGAATGAAAAAAGAATGTTAACAAAAAATACTTTTTCACACCCAACCCAGTTCTGCGGAATCAGAATCAACATTGTGTTTAAGCAAGCAAATGAGCCAATTGGAGTAAAGTGCCATGCAGATTTAAATTTTTCCCATTTCTGACGGATGCAGCTATCGATTTTTTTGCATGCTAGCATGCTAGTTAACATTCGTTTCAGTCAGCTGTTGGCTCTCACGCTGGCCAATAGAATCTTCCTGCCTATTCGCGGCAGCCAGCTATAGGCTCTCACTCTGGCCATTACAAAATGGCCGAAACTACATGAAAACTGCCGTAGAAGCATGAAAAAATCGATTATTTCCACTATCGATGGGAGTTGGGAAATGTAAAGTCGGCCTTGGCCTTCCCGCTAACTTGGAGCATGTGCATGTAAATTTTGGTTCAAATCCGTCTAAAATTGCGGCCGTGCATTCGTTACACACACACACACACACACACACACACACACACACACACACACACACACACACATCCTGCCTTTTATAGATAGAGATTGATTTAAAGATTACTTGAAATTGCATGCATGAGTCCCAGTATAAATAGATATAAATAATTATTGACCGATTTTATCGTGTTATTTTTGCATTATATCAAGTATTAAGAATATAGTAACTAGGGTCTGCAAATTATGTAGGTCTACTCATTCAAAGTACCTAAGTTTCAAAGTTAAATGAAAAATCTTCCTCGAAACTTTGTTTTAGGTTTAATTACAAGTTAAATCGACTTAATATTTCCGATAAGCAAAATACTTTGCTCTATTTAATAATTAATTTAAACTGACTAAAATAAGTGATTGGACTTGATTTTACTGCCATTTCAGACCACGTTTATTTCAATGTACATTTCTTTATTAAAAATCTTCCAAAAATAAAACATACGTTTCAGAAACGTTATTTATGCAATATCAGCTGATTATAAATATAATTAATCTGATTTGCAACAAATATTATTTACTTTAAGTTTGAAATATTTCAGAAATGCATTCTTTGACACCTGAGTAGCTGTTTGTTTAAGCTGTTGACATATTTGACCGCTTGATGACAGATGGATATTTCTCTAAGGTTGTTCTCTAGGGGGCTTTAGCCGTAAAAATATAAAATGAGTCCCGTTTATATATGTCTTAATTACTCAGAAATCTGAAAAATGTAAGAAAATATTCTTCGTAATCTAATGTTTTATTGAATTTTAGAAACTTTGGCTCAAACGTACTATAGTTATCGCATTTATTTTCTGATAATGTCGTGTATGGGTCACAGTATCTAAAAATATCGGCAAGTTTATACATATTCAAAATTCATTTTAAAATATTCGTGTTTTTAAAATTATGACTAAGCTTTTCAATTTATGGTTAGTAAGTATAGATTTTACTTGATAATAATATCATATAAAATGGCTAAATGAATACAGAATTTTAAAAGATTTAAAACATAAAATGTTAACTCAAATCATTCTAATTAAAATTTTAAAAATGAAAACTATTTTTACATTATTTACATTATTCGGACTATTGTCCTCATCTTTGTCGCCATATTTATTACAACATTTCGGCCCTTCAATATCTGTCTATATTTCTGAGATGAGGTATTATGTACACTATTTACATTATTCGGACTATTGTCCACATCTTTGTCGCCATATTTATTACAACATTTTGGGCCTTTCAGTATCTGTCTATATTTCTGAGATGAGGTATTATGTACACTATTTACATTATTCGGACTATTCTCCTCATCTTTGTCGCCATATTTATAACAACATTTTGGGCCTTTCAGTATCTGTCTATATTTCTGAGATGAGGTATTATGTACACTATTTACATCATTCAGACTATTGTCCTCATCTTTGTTACCATATTTATTACAAGGATTCGGCCTTTTAATATCTGTCTATATTTCTGAAATGAGGTATTATGTACATTATTTACATTATTAGGACTATTGTCCTCATCTTTGTTACCATATTTATTACAAGGATTCGGCCTTTTAATATCTGTCTATATTTCTGAGATGAGGTATTATGTACATTATTTACATTATTCGGACTATTGTCCTCATCTTTGTTACCATATTTATTACAATGATTCGGCCTTTTAATATCTGTCTATATTTCTGAAATGAGGTATTATGTACACTCTTTACATTATTCGGCCTATTGTCCTCATCTTTGTCGCCATATTTATTACAACGTTTCGGCCCTTCACTATCTGTCTATATTTCTGTGATGAGGTATTATGTACACTATTTACATTATTCGGACTATTCGGTAAAGAAAAAAAAATTACGAATTAAATTTTCCAAGGAGTCCTGCTTTTAAATAATATAAATATGAACAGGTGGGATTTTAATTTCTCGAAATTTCATAAAATTAAGTAAGTGGTGTGTAACAGATATCAAAAATATTTTTACCAAAATTTTCTAAAGAAAAACATTTGTAAAATAATTACATTGTAAACAAATCCTGAATTTTTCTTTAAAAATCCGAAAATTATTTGATTTTAAAAATCCGAAAATTATTTGATTTTTGCAAAAATTTCCAAATCAATGTGTTTTTACCGCAAAAAAAACAAAAAAAAACAGGCTAACATTTTCTATATTACTCTTTGCTCCCGCCCCCCTCACTGACGCAAAAAAAACAAAAAAAACAAAAACAAATATTTAACCAAAATTTAGATCGTGCTAGACAAGATTAAAAAAATTAATAAAATAATAAAAAATACTTTGGTCTTTCCACTTAATTATAACACTTGTTTTTATTAATTTGAGGGCATTTTTCAGTGTGGTATGCTGTTTTCTTAGCGAATTAATGAAGGCAGCTAGTTTAAAGGCATTAAATCCAGAATCAAAGTTGATTTTAAAGTCGGACATTAAATTGCGAACAACCTAAAATGTAAATAAAATGATATATTTTAACATTAATGAACCGAATTTTCCCCAGTTGTAATCTCAACGAGGCATAATCCTTAATCGTCTCTCGGGGATAAAGTTAATCCTGGATCTCAAGAGGAACTCATATGTACGATCAATCGATAAAGTTTCTGTAAAAAAGGTTCCTTGTAAAACTACAGAAAGTAACTGCTACTTTCTCTGATATATATCTTTACACGTTTCAGATTAAACCTAAAATGTAGAATGCTTGCCGTAACCGGACCGGAGCTACACAATCCTTATTTTCCAGCATTGACAAACAGTTGGATTCAGGCGTAAGTGAATATAACGAATACAGCGGGAATTAGGGCTCTTTCTTTTTATGTGCCGTGTCCTTTCTGGACGTAGGTGATCACGGCTCTCCACCTCCTCCTATCCCTTATAGAGCACTCAATAACTTTCGTCCCTCTGCCACCTCTCTCAGACCACGTTCTCTCATCCATTTGCTTAAGCCCGCCAGGTATATCATGCGTTGTTTTCCCTTGTCTCTCTTTCGCTCTATTCGACCCGTGAGTATCAGATTTTCGGAGCCCTTCTTCCTCATTATGTGTCCCAGCTGCCTCTTTCTGATGTTAATTATAAGCCTCCTCCTTGTGTGCATCCCCACTAAGACCTCATCGTTACTCACACGCTCAGTCCATGATATCCTCAGCATCCTTCTGTAGAACCACATCTCTGTCGCCTCGAATCTCTTCTTCATCTTTGAGGAGACCGTCCAACATTCGCAGCCGTAAAAGAGGACAGGTGTCACGTAACAGATCAATACTCTTTTCTTTGTTACGAAAGGGATCCTCGAGTCTCGCAAAATTCTGCCCAGTTTTTGGAATGCGTCCTTGGTGTTGTAGCATAGCTACGGACGATAAATGGGTATGTACCCATTTATATAAATACAGTGGTAAATGCTGTATGTTGGTCTGCAGTTGGAGATTCGTCTCCAGCTGTGCTGGTCAAACACTCTGCCTCCGGGCAGAGAGGATCCCCAGTCGAGGCTATGTCGAAGGGCAGAGTCTCGGGCAAACAGCCCTGTTATATACGGCGTCTACGAGGAATTTTTGCCGACCCTACGGGCTCGGATAACCGGCATTAAATTCGGCCTTGTGACACATTTGACCGCGGTGGGCGGTAAGTAGATATGCTGCAGTTGGAGATTCGTCTCCAGCTGTGCTGGTCAAACTCTCCGAGCAGAGAGGATCCCCAGGCGAGGCTATGTCAAAGGGCAGAGTCTGGTCTTGGGAAATAGTTAGCCGACCCCGCTTTATACCGGGTCTACGAGGAAATTTTGGCGGAGCCTACGGGCTCGGATACCCCACATTAAATTCGGCCTTGTGCCACATCTAACAGTATGACGCAGTTGTTAGATATCCTGCGCTTGGAAATTCATTGTGGAATTCACTTGACTCACTTCTAGCACTTGACCACTTCTACGCGCCGCTGGCGAATCATATATGTGTTGTTCTTGTCATAAGTATTATCGTTTATTACCAGCCTTCGTGTGATTATTCTTGGCCATACCTCTACGGATCTTAGTGTCACACTTGTCGTCCTCTATCAAAAAAATTCCCAGATATTTAAACTTCTGCACCTGCCTGATTTTAGTGTCCCCGGCCTGCAAATTGCATTTCGGGCTCGGCTCTCATATTAAAAAATCCCGACACGTTAGACCATCCCCATATCCAAGTTCACAGAACCTGGTATTCCCAAGTTGTTACCCATCAAGGTACTTACGAAGATCGACATCGCTTAAATTTATTTTTTTATTTATTTATTTATTTTTTTTTTTTTGTAATTTGGTAATTTTGGTAATATTGTTAATTCGATAATTTTGTTAATTTAGTAACTTTGGTAATTTGGTATTTTGGTAATTTGATAATTTTGGTAATTTTGGTAATTAGATAATTTTTATAATTTGGTAAATTTAGTAATTTGGTAATTTTGGTTATTTGGTAATTTAATTTGGTAATTTTGTTAATTCGATAATTTTGTTAATTTTGTTAATTCGAAAATTTTGTTAATTTTGTAATTTCGTTAATTCGATAATTTTGGTAATTTTGTAATTTTGTTAATTTGATAATTTTGCTAATTTTGTTAATTTGGTAATTTTGCTAATTTAATTTCGTAATTTTGTTAATTCGATAATTTTGTTAATTTAGTAACTTTGGTAATTTGGTATTTTGGTAATTTGATAATTTTGGTAATTTTGGTAATTAGATAATTTTTATAATTTGGTAAATTTAGTAATTTGGTAATTTTAATTTAATTTGGTTATTTTTTAATTTAATTTTGTTATTTTGTTAATTCGATAATTTTGTAATTTTGTTAATTTGATAATTTTGGTAATTTTGTAATTTTGTTAATTTGATAATTTTGCTAATTTTGTTAATTTGGTAATTTTGCTAATTTAATTTCGTAATTTTGTTAATTCGATAATTTTGGTTATTTGGTAATTTTGGTAATTTCATAATTTTGGTAATTTAATTTGGTAATTTTGTTAATTCGATAATTTTGGTAGTTTGGTAATTTTGTTAACTTGGTAATTTTGGTAATTTGCTAATTTTGGTAATTTGGTAATTTTGATAATTTTATTTCGTAGTTTTGGTAATTTTGGTAATTTGGTACAAACGTCAACTGTAAAAAGACAGAATATATCATTGTTTTTCAAGAAAGACAGCCTCTGCTACAAACTACAGATTGGAAAAATCAAGCGAAAAACACAGAAACATTTACTATTGGTTCGAATCAACGAAAAGAGCAATGAACATCTATGGAATATCACTTTTCATATGTGGTAGAGAATGCTCGAGAAGACCCAAGGCAAAAGAATTTATGTTCTACAGAAGAATGCTGAGAATAACAGGAACATTTTAGTAACAAGATGTCTTTAAAAAGGGAAAAAAGATTCCCTTGTATTTAGAATCAGAAAAGGGGGAGAGCTGAAATCTTTGGGACATAAAATGAAGGAAAATGGCTTGAAGAATTTAACACATGACGTATTGAAGGCAAGCGGGACAGATAAAACATTCAATAACCTAACAAGCTTGATATTTTTTAAAACATATCAACTCATGCAAGGCAATGAAGCCACTGAGACGCAATGGGTTACTGAGTGTTGAAGAAGGAAAAAGAGAAAAAATTGTAGCAAGAGAATAGAAGAGTAATCAAGACAGTAGATAACGATTGACATCGCATTTTCATTTTGAAGATCAAAGTTGACTGGAAAGCATGGAATTGGAAGAGAGTTCCACAAGCAAGAAGTGCATACAGTCACATCTAGTGAATTCATATGTAAATTGATGAGACCTACCCGCCAATCTAGTACTGCGCTTAAATTCATAGAATCTAGTTACCATAGCGAAGAGTTCATAAGAACAATTGCCGTGAAAGTGCTTATAGAAAAGACACAGGGAAGTTACATTACGGCGGCGAGAAAGTGACTGAAGCCGAGACGCCAGGTCAGCACCAACAATATTGCTGATTCTTCTTTGGAATTTATCAAGAATTTACATTACGGCGAAAAGAAATTGACCGAAGAGCGAGAGGACGCAACGAGTCACTGTCCTGGAGGTTAGCATCAGGCACGTTGATGGGAAGCAGGAAAGGCGTCTTTAGAGACAAGTTTCGTTATGGAGGCGTTAAAATTAAGAAGCCATTTCATTCCCTACGCAAATTCGTAAATCAAACTGTATTCCATAATATAACTTTAACTGAACTATAACATAAAACACACATCACCGCCTCTGTCTACACAAACATGTATATATACAAAAGCTGAGTATTATCTACCATGTACTCAACTGTGAAATTAGAATGACATATTTATTACTACAAAACAAATTTCCAAGAAAATTAAATTTCGGCGTTGAAGGACCCATGAAAGTGTTGATATGCCCTTAAACAAACAAACAGACAAACAAAAACCTAACGATCTTATGTAAATGGTTGGCAGAAGAGGGATGAGGAGAAATAGCAAAAAAACAATATTTAATAAGAGCTACAAAGGACAGGAAATTGTGGAGAGCCATGATCGCCAACGTCCTGAAGATACACGGCACATAGAAAAAGTAGAAGAACGAGATTGAGTAAATGAATGGCGGAACAAGGTTTAGGAGAGATAACAAAAAGACAAGATTTATTAAGAGCTACAAAAGGCAGGACATGGTGAAGAGCCATGATCGCCAACGTCCTGAAGAGACACGGCACATACAAACAATAGATGAATGAGCTTGAGTAAATGGATTAGCGGAACAAGGTTTAGGAGAGATAACAAAAAGGGAAATTTTATTAAGCGCTACAAAGAGCAGGAAACTGTGGAGAGCCATGATCGCCCACACCGTGAAGGAATCCGCTACATAGAAGAATAACTTATTGTAGTTATCGTAGAAATACACTAGGGTGATTGCTTTCAGAACCAATGGGATTATCTATGTAAGTAAACAGTTCTGAAAGCTTGCTCTATATAACGTGGTCATTGTTCTCCTTGTATCTGTTATAGTTCTTGCGGGAACAATCACAATGTATTACTTTCAGAGAAAAATATATATGCCGTGGTGATTAATATGTGAGAAGAGTTGCTTTATTCAAGAATGTTACTATGCAGTCTGTAGTTGTCGTGAAATGGTATAAGGACATTACTTTATATTTTTTTTACTAATAGGCACCCGACACAAGACCCAAGAGCCATTTAAAGAAGAGGCTTAATGAAGGAATTTGCTTTGTGAACGGTAGGAGTAAGTGTTGAGAGGCCCAATTTATTGGGATAAATAGTGTTTTTTTATGGGCAAATATGAAACCCCACACATAAAGATCAACAGCACATTTTTAAAATAAAATGACCAACAATATATTTTATGGTATTAGGTCAGCGATTTAAACACTTGTGAAACGAAGACGGATGCAAATTTGAGATAGGAATTTATCAAGAAGTTACATTATGGTGGAAAGAAGGTTTTTTTCCCCTTTTAAATGACATATATAATGGATGAGGTTTTGTTCTTCATGTAAAGATAAAAGGGAAGAAACTACGTAGGAAACACAGGCTCAGGGTAAAAGAGCTACCGTAGACAGACTTGAATGAGAACATATATACGGTATTACAATCTCCGTATTAGATAGAGGTTGTAGCACCTGTTGGGGTCCTAGCTCTGGGCAAATAGTGTTTACATTGTTAAGGTATTGCTTTTCCAATGGCAAACCTTTTTTATGTTATGTATTAATACCATATTATGTTTCAGACGTGTCCCCTCTTCCGTCTTCTGTATATATTAGGTTGGTGCAAAAATAATGACGTAATAATGTCGTTTTTTTTGACGTTAAAAAATACGTCAAAAACGACATTATTACGTCATTATTTTTGCACCAACCTAATATATATGTGTGTGTGTGTGTGTGTTATATTCTTTACACTTACTGGTAAAAAGGTTGTAATTGGAAAGGTAATACCTCAGCGATGCAAACGCTTGTGAAACAAAGTTGAATTCAAATTTGAGATACGAAAAATCTACTAATTCTTCATTTATATAAGTGCTATGCATAGTGGATGTGGTTTCGTTCTTCATATAGCGACAAAAGGGAAGGAACTACATTGGAGACTTGGAGACAGGCCCTGGATAAAGGAGTTACCCAAGTCAGGCATGAACTAGAACATATGTACAGTATTTAAATCTTCGGATTAGATAGTGGGTGGTAGCACCTGTTAGCGTTCTCAGCTATGGAGACAAAAATCGTGTATTTCTAACTGTTCAAAATTCAAATACAATTCTCACTTGATCGATTTAAACAAGAATACTGGCGTCACAACATCCCACTCTCCTAAACATATATTCAATAAATAAGATAATTAAAAAAAATACAAAAAAAAAATCTTTTGGTATACTTATATTTCGTCTTAATGTTTGCATATGTATGTAGAAATTACGCCCTAAAGATGAAAATTTGAAATTGTTGAAAACACTCAGCATGTGTCTCCCATCTGACATCTCGAATATAAGGATTTTATTATTCAAGTAATTGATAGTAAGTTAATGTCTCATTGAGTTTTGTTAGCGGAGTGATTTCGTCATTAATCACATTTACATTGCTATTTCATTTTTTTGTATAAATTGTTTTTTTATATATATATATATATATATATATATATATATATATATATATATATGTATGTATGTATGTATTTGTGTGTCTGGGTGTTTGCCGTAATATACTTGCAGACACATACACACACACACACACACACATATATATATATATATATATATATATATAATATATGTGTGTATGAGTGTGAGTTTGACGTTATATACTTGCACACACACACACACACACACTCTCTCTCTCTCTCTCTCTCACACACACACACACTCATATGTGTGAGTGTGTCTGCATGTATGTGTGAGAGTGTGCAATTATATTACGTTAAACGTTATCTTTAGTAGTTACCCGTCTTTGAAAACAGACTCCCCTATTTTCTAAACTCTTACCATAACTTCCCTCTACCGGCCAGGGCACACAAGAAAATAAATAATAATTACTCTTCAGCTGGGTTTGAACTTTTGTCCCTCTTTGTAGGAGAAGCCACCTTCTAATCCACCGTCGTTTATACCGCTCAGCCACAGAGACTATCGCAAACGCAGCAAGTTTCGATTTCCCCTTTTAAGAAATGCGCATCACCACGTTCAGATTATTTCGAAGAGATATTTTTTTTTCGATTTGGCAAAGCAATTTTTACAGAATTAATTTATTGACATTTTTATTAATTCACACGCATTTAAACTTGCATTACCGCGTTTGAAATAGACGCCTCCTTTTTTAAACAATGCTTATTACGTCTACCGGAAAACTTAATAAAGTTATATATATATATATATATATATTATAATATAAAAGTCTCAAACACTAATATTCCATGGTTATAATTTATTACATTGGAATCGTAATCAAGATCCAATTCATCCGACCTACAAGTTCAAAAAGAATTCCAATGTAATAAATTTTAACCATAGAATATTGTTGTTTGAGTCTTTTATTTTATGTTCTTGCTCAGTCCTGGACGCTGAGCTCTACCTGGGTTCTATGTTGTTGAAATATATAATATATATATATATATATATATATATATATATATATATATATATATATATATATTGACCACTAATATATATATATATATATATATATATATATTGACCACTAATATATATATATATATATTGATAGTAATATATATATACATATTTATATATTAGTCGTCAATATATATATATATATAGATATAGGCAGTTGAATGTGAAAAATTGACTCCCGTTAACATTTTTTTACTTCACTCTTAAAATCAGCTGCCACGTTGTTTGGAAGTGGTTAGCAGCTGTCGGACACGTGCTACCAGACTAAATTAGGACAAATAAATACCAGTCTGTGGGCCCCTTCGACGTGATGTAATGGTTACCGTATAAGATAATGGTTAGTGTAATGGTTACCATTCTGCGGGTGTAATGGTTAGTGGACCTGTTTACGACTGAGTAGTGAATTCGATACTCTCTGGGTGCTCTACGGTTTCGGCCTTGTGCCACATCTAAGTTATGCTTAGAAAATCATCAGGGCACCTCGACGCAGGGTAATGGTTAGCAATCTTGTCTTGCTAGAACAATTACGACTGACTAATGAGTTTGATCCTCACTGGGTGCCCCAAATTTTTTAACTTAAACCTTACGCTTAGAATATCTCTGTACTATCCCGTGAAGGAATGGTTAAGAATCTTTCTCGCATACCATTACTTCTTCTACGATGTACCTTGTCTCTTCAGGATATATATCTTCATGGTCCCCCACACCTTTCTACCGTCCTGGTCTTACCCAGGACGGTAGAAAGATGTGGGAAATATATACGTGTCCTGGTTAAGACGATAAACTACATTCAACTACAAGGCTATTGATCAGGTTTTGATAAGTGTGCAACCACCTCTTAATCGCTGGTGTTCCCGGGTCCACTTTGATCCTGTTCGGGTTTCAGCTATGGGTAAATAGTTAATCTGTGGTCAAAACAATATGAAAGTGTAAAAACAGGTTTTACTTCTAGAAATCCTTTGCAAAAAATTATTATTTATTTTTGAAAAAAACGATATTACCAGCAATACATTTTTTAAGAAAAAATATTACCAGCAATTCATTTTTGAAAAAAAAATATTACCGGCAATAAAAAATCTTGTCGGTATTAAATAACCCATTGAAGTTGATATGCCGTTAAACAAAATAAACCAAACCAAATCTCCTACAAAGTGATTTCTTACAAAGAATATATATTCTATCCAAACGAGCCTATCCTAAAAATCTTGTCGGCATTAAATAACCCATTGTGGTGTCGATATGCCGTAAAACAAAATAAATCAAACCAAATCTCTTACAAACTGATTTCTTACAAAGAATATATATTCTATTCATCCGAACTTATCCTAAAAATCCTGTCGGCATTAAATAAACCATTGATGTTGATATGACGTAAAAGAAAATAAACCAAACCAAATCTCCTACAAATTGATTTCTTACAAAGAATATATATTCTGTTCATTCGAACCTAATCTAAACATTTTGTCGGCATTAAATAACCCATTAAGGTGTTGATATGCCGTAAAACAAAATAAACCAAAACAAACATCTTCCTATCATTTGTAACTCTACAAAATGTTAATCTTTTTACCATCCTTCCAAATCCTAGTTCCCTGTTCTGACATCCATTATCACAATCTTATGTAGGTTACTCGCTGTTCTTCCTGTCCCTAGAGGAAATAGGTAGTTATAGTTCTCCACATCTTCCTACCTTCTGTAGCTCGTAGCAATATTTGTCTTATTTACTATCCCTCAAACTTTCTATCGGGTGATTCATATTCTTACCTGGATTTTTGAACAGGAGAAGAGGTTTATCCCTTGTTTCCTGTTTTGAATTGGGTTTCTGGTTCCTTCTGAAGTGTTTTCATTCTCATTCACTCTCAGTAACCACTTGCATCTTCATAGCTTTATCACCTTACCCGGGGTGAATTGATTAAAATAAAAAAAGGAAAAATCACTAAGATTCAAGGGGTTACTGAGAGTGAAAGAAACAGATGACAATAAAAGACCAGAATTCAAGGAGGATGATGTTGTTGATTGAAAATGCATTTTAATTTTTGAAGGTTGTGTTGCTGACATAAAAGCAGGAAGCCAGAAGACAGTTGCACATGCAAGAAGTGCGGGAGATACAACAATTATCATACAGCGATATTTGAGAACTTTACTATCATGAGTAATACTATTAGACGAAGACTTCAAATATTAAATATAAAAATAAAATTTCTAAAAAATTATACTTTCTTACCTTTTCTAATATATATACTTAAGCATATCGTTTTCTGTAGTGAAAAGAGATGTGGTACCTTATCCGAAAAATTACTTTGAATCTTTTTCGTAGTGCAGCCTATCTTGTTATGGCCGTAGATCATGGGGGCCACTACGCGAAAAAGTTTACCCATACCTGGATTAAACTCTGAAATTTTATTTACTGTTTATTTTTCCATTTTTGATGGAATGATCTATTATGACATGTCTCCAATTAGATAGATGAAATGATCTATTATGACGTGTCTTTAATTTGTATTTAGACATATTGTATTTATTTTCATTTTTTCTTGTTGAATTGCTCACCGAAATTGCGTACGACCCTTTATTATACATAGTATTACATATTATATATACACAATGATTAAGTACAATGTTTCTTGAATTTTGTACGCTGTCCGTGTAAGTAACGTTGTCAGCATTTTAAACCATTGGCGATTTTTACTACGGAATACCATACTTGTAAATATATTTTGCTTTTGAAACATGAAACGTTAACGAGAAATTTTTCCGCTAAAGAAGAAATGTTTTCATTTTCAAATGAATAAATTAGAACTAAATCCCACGCAGTGAGAATCACATTATCATCAGTGATAATATTAAATTAAGACTTCAAATTTTAAATGTAAAAAAAAAATATTTCATAAAAATAAAACTTTTCTACCTTTTCTAATGTATATGCTTACGCATATCGTCTTCTGTAGTAAAAATAGCTGAGGTACCTACTCCGGAAAATTATCTTGAATCTTTTTACAGATACGAATCACCTTGTCATGAGCCGTAATTCATGAGGTTCACTGCTCGAAAAAGTTACCTATACCTAGCTTAAACACTGAAAGTTTATTTACTATTTATTTTTATTTTATTTGTTCCCTCCTCTCCGGTCATCTGAACAGGAGTAGAGGTTTATCCCTTATTTCCTGTTCAGGATTGGGTTTCCGGTTCCTTGTATAGTTTTCTCATTCTCTTTCACTCCCAGTAAGAACTTGCGTCTTCATGGGATTGTCGCCTTGCTTGGGGTGAACTGATTTTAATAAAAGGATATGATTTTGCATCGTCACTTGGGAAGATATCTGTCTTAAATTAACACATTTATAGAATGTTTCAGAAATCTTTCAAGGAAATAAAGAAAAAACATTTTTTGATTAAAAAAATAAAGAAGTTTGTCAAGGATTTTCAAATTAATGTCAGTATGCATATTTATTCAGCACAGAAAACATATCCTTTCGCTACTTATGGAAGGTGTATTTTTTCTGTCTAATTTATTCCTTTCCTCTTGTCTTTATCTAATATTAATCCGACTCCTTATTTATTCATCTCAATTCCTGCAGCTAATCTTTATTTTTTTATTTATTTTCCTCAATAGGAGTAGATAGGTTCGCCTATCGTCCAGTGCAAACGCCTCCTTGTTCTTTTGAATATTTAAAAAAACTTTTTAAAGGATCTATTTTTTTTAAAAACAAATGCATAAACATTGGGGTATAAGAATTATTTTAAATGAAGAAATATATATATATATATATATATATATATATATATATATAAACTTTTATTAAATTATGTAATTTTTTCTTTAATTAAAAGTAGATAAGTTCGCCTGTTGTCTGGCTCACAATCTTCCCCCCGTTTTTTTTTATTATTAACGGGAATAAAAGTTTATCCTTGTTTCCTGTTTAGTATTGGGTTTCCGGTTCATTCTAAAGTTTTCTCATTCTCATTGGGATTTAGTGGCAACATCGCCTGGCTTGGGATGAATAAATTGTAAAGAAACTGAGATGTCTGGGATTTCAGTGCAAATAAAAGTAAGATTTTGAAATTTAAGTTAACAGGGGTAGATAGTTGGAGGCCGTCTATATTAAAACGAAGCAACCCACACTCAACAAAATTTCAAACTCGTCCAAACACATTACATTGCATCTCGACATTGCTTCTTTTGGAATGCTTCAGTCTATCGCGTAGTATGACGTCATACAACCTCATCTTGAACTTACGATCGGCGTCTGCTATTCAGCGACCGTTATTGTCGCATAGCAATTTTCAGCATAACAAAATATCATCTTTGACGGAAGATATCTTTGTTTCATGTCTGTATAACCAATCTGTGGATGGCTCGTGTGAGCCAAAATTTTAGGACCAAGTTAATAAAAATATATCAAAATTTTTGACAATTTATTGTCTTTATTTTCACCAGAAATTAAACCAAATATTCGAACATTAGAACGGCTCATGATCAGACATAATAAACATTCATTGTATTTAATAATATATGTTCTTCTGTCCCAGTACACACACACACACTATATATATATATATATATATATATATATATATATATATATATATATATATATATATTATTATTATTATTACATTTTATTCCATCTGTACCAAACCTGTATATATATATATATATATATATATATATATATATATATATATATATATATATATATATATATATGAGAGCAGGTTTGGTTCATATGGAATAAATTCAAATAACCAAAAACACTATTCATAAAGAGTGCTCAATACAGAGTAGAGCAAATAATATTTATTCAAAATTATAACATATGTATGCATAGTATAGCATTACTACAAAAACAGCAATTTCTTCTGGTGTCTTATCATGTGATGGTGTTGATTGCAAAAATTCTTATTTGTTTTTTTGCAATCAACTCCATCATTTGCGAAGACGCTATAATTGTTGAAACAAAATGGCTATATTGGTAATGATGTTATAATATGCATATGTTATAATTTTGAATATATATATATATATATATATATATATATATATATATATATATATATATATAATCAGGAGATCACTTGAATCCGCTATCTTGGTTTCAACCTTACGGTATCCTCAGCTGATTTTTATCAATTTTTATCAAATTACCTTTTAACGCTTTATTCCACACACACACACACACACACACATATATATATATATATATATATATATATATATAATTTAAAGAAAAAAACAGAACGCGTTAATATACCATTATTCCAGAGCGAATAATTTAATTTAAAGAAAAAACAGTCCACTTTCCATTGTTATAACTTATTTCACCAGAGATCTTATTTTTCTCTGGGTATTCAGGAAATGAAGTCTGAAGATCCAGGCAAAAATAAAATCTCTGGTGAAATAAATTATAACAATGGAACCTTAAATTAGTCTGTTTTTCTTTAAATTAAATTATTCGCTCTGACTCAACATTGAGCTCTCCGGATTTCATACACCTTGGGATTATCTATACGGATTACCATGATTTTTGTTACTGATATATATATATATATATATATATATATATATATATATATATATATATAAATATATACCTTCATACTTATTTGGTTTTGTCATCAGCTATTTGTAGCTGACAGCTTTGACTTTTTCTTCGTCCTGGCTACATCCAACAGCAAGACCTTTGATCGTGAGTTTTTGAGGATCACGGAACCACCTTTTCATTCCTGTTGTTCGAATGTCCTCTGAACTGGGGTGGTAGCAACTGAGTCGCAACCAGGGGCAAATAGAGTTTTTACTCTCGTTTGTGGGGTTCACTATGAAAAATATAAAAATAGTTTTTTTATAGTAAAAATAACAATATATGTTTGAAAAAATATTACCGGCCGTACATTTGATTCACGACAAAATGTCCTTGGTATGATGATAAACTACATTCGGCAGCAAGGCCTCTGACCAAGAGGTTTTGGGGAGCGTGGAACCGACTCTTAATTTCTCTTGTTCAGCCTGACCCGGGATGGTAGCACCTGTTAGTGTCCCAAGTATGGAGGTGTTGATATGCCGTAAAAGAAAACAAACCAAATCAAATCTACTAAAAACTGATTTCTTATAAAGAATATATGTTCTATTCATACGAACCTATCCTGAAAATCTTGTCCGCATGAAACAACCCATCGAGGTGCTTATATACCGTAAAACAAAATAAACCAAGCCAAATCTCCTACAAACTGATTTCTTACAAAGAATATATATTCTATTTATACAAACCTATCCTAAAAATCTTGTCGGCATTAAATAACCCATTGAAGTGTTGATATGCCGTAAAACAAAATAAACCAAACGAAATCTCTTACAAGAGGTTTTGAGGAGCGTGAAATCACCTCTTAATTGCTTTTGTCCAGCCTGACCCGGGATGGTAGCACCTGTTAGAGTCCCAACAATGGGCAAATATTTAACCCCGAAAATGGGGTCAAATCATTATGATAGTATAAAAAATATTTCTTTATCGTAAAAATACCAGGAATATATTTTTAAAAAGCAAAAAATATTACCAACAAGACATGTTTGAAAAGAAAAAAATATTACCAACAAGACATTTGAAACTCGACAAAAACTCTCTTTACAAAAATACGTCAATTAAACCTGATCTAACTGTCTATATTTCTGAGATGAGGTATTATATACACTATTTACATTATTTGTTTTTGTCGCCATGTTTATTACAACGTTTCGGCCGTTGTACGCTGCGGCCTTTTCCAGGTGGTTGGAATGTCGACCAAGCATAGAAATTAATACAATATGGGAACCAGTAATAAAGACTGCCAGAGAATAAAAACAAAAATTGCAATATGAGCTCCGGTTAAAAAATGACGCTGAAGAGGTTAGGTTTATAATACCTAGAAATTCATACACAGAGGCCCTCAAGGTCACATGGCACAGTGGATAAAAGGCGTTAGTTAGATCCAGTGACAGGACCCAAAAAGTTCTGAGTACAAAACCTGGTTAAGGCAGTGGAGAACTTGGAGAGGTGAATTAACAGGAGATAACTGATAATTGACATCCATTAGACATGGCACGTGGAACTACAGTCTACCCCAGTGAGCGAAATAAAGGGTTCAGTTAGACATTCCTAGATGTAGAGTGAACAAAATGGCCGCCTTTATACACGACGGATTGAATGTTCTACGTCTTCTGATTGGTTAACCATCTATTGGTGAACTATAAAGTGAGTCAAGTCATTTGGGCTAACTCACTAGTACATATGTATATATATATATACACAAAAAACTGCAACAATTCCAACCACCTGAAGAAGGCCGTAACATACAACGGCCGAAACGTTGTGATAAACATGGCGACGAAGATGGGTACAGTACTCCGAATAATGTAAATAGAAACCTGATCTACAAATTGATTTCTTATGAAGGCTACATATTCTACTCATACGAACCTATTGTAAAAATCTTGTCGGCATTAAATGACCCAATGAGGTTGATAAGCCGTAATACAAAATAAAACCAAACCCTAATTCCACTTCAGATCTCTACAATGAAGACCTACAGGATTGAATCAACCCCACCCCATATTTCCCACCTGATGAGACGTCTACAACTGAAACAAAAATGTACAATTTTGCAGTGGTTATGTGCTTGTTGTAATGTAACACTACATAAGAAAAATATTTACGGCTTTACTCTATGTATTGAGCACTATTTTTAATTTAATGTTTTGAACGCTGTAATCTTACTGTTCGTTCCCCTACACTTTTATATATATATATATATATATATATATATATATATATATATATATATATATATATATATACTACCAGGAAGCAGAAATATTTCTCCTCCTGATGATGGCCATTTTGGCCGAAACTAGTCGAGGAATCTAAATGAAATAATAATAAAAAAACGAAAGAATATTAATCTACAACCCAGTGTGATTGACGGTTTTAATTTTTTAATATTTTTTATTGTTCAATATATATATATTTTTAATATTACACGTATTTAAAGATCTAAATAGCTATAATAGCAGGATTTTGTTGTCAAGCTTTTGAATCTTTCTGTACTTCGTTTTTGATTGGTTATTCTAGCTTTTGTAACAATGCTCCCCCTAGTGTAGGATCGTTAATTAATCTGAAACTTTTAAAACCATTTATTTTCTTTTCAACACCATCACTTGATAAGACACAGAGTGTGTTGAAACAAAATGGCTATTTTTGTAGTGATTTTATAACATACTTATGTTATAAATTTTTTTATAAAAATAATTATATCTGCTCTACTTTGTATTGAGCACTCTTTTAAGAATAGTAATTGTTGGTTATTGGAATTCATTCCGTGTATACCAATTATATACTTTGATATATATATATATATATATATATATAAGTGAACATTGCAGTCAACACTCATAGGCCACAGGCTGCTTCATGCTAGACGCAATCGCCAGGACGCAATCGTCATATATATATATATATATATATATATATATATATATATATATATATATATATATATATATATTCTCAGCTTGAGTGCATCTGTTAAAGAAACAAAAAAACAAAATGTTATCACCAGCAATAACTTTTCTGAAAAAAATATTACCGGCGATACATTTTATTCTCGATTAAAAATAACCCTCTGTACCAAAATACACCAATGAAACCTGATCTCCAAACTGATTTCTTACAAAGACTACATAAACTATTCATACAAATCTATTCTAAAACTGTTGTCGGCATTAATATCCCATTGAGGTTGATAATCCATAAAACAAAATAAACCCAAACCCTTTGACCGTTCCTCTTCAATTATATCCACTTTTCTCATAGTTGATAGTCTTTTCATCCAGCTTTCCTTTACTACCTCGTCCAGGAATTCTTGGTGTTTACATTCATCAACACGGTATCTTCTGCGTATCCCAATCAGGTACCCCGCACAAATGACCCTGTACCCGACTACGTTTAGATGTCTGCACAATCTCTACAAACTCTATATTTGTAGCCTATGGGCGTCATTGCATTTTTGGAATATGACTGACGATGACTATGAATTTAATCATTTTTCGTGTCTAAATTACTTGAATTATAGCAAACGGCTGGCCTGTGTGGCATAAGAGCACAATCCTCGGATCTCTGTATACTCTCCCGTACCCACTAAACCAAACACGCAAATATGTATATGTTTGTCTTTAAACGGATTACCAAAGAGAGATAAAAATCTATAAATTCATAGCTTATGAATGTGGCCAGCATTTATGATTCTAAGGCTGGCTTTAAATCTTGCCTTTAATATTTGGCATATGGCCCGGTACGACATTCGCTTTCAATCTTGAAAGCATAAATCCTAATAAACATTTCTATGATTGCGATTAAGCATTGGGTGCCAGTTTTGAAAAGGAAACGTTCCACTGTATGAATTACAGCACCCAATTCGTCGTCGAATACCTTTACCAAAATATCAATCCTGAATTCTTGGACTTTCATGAAGTAAACAAATAAGTTTGTTAAACTAGATCACACATGAAGAAAATCCAAGTAACTTTACAGCATTTGGTGTGATAAAAGATGTGAGGGTACAACTATTGTCAGAAATAAGCCAGAAAACATTTCGATCACAACTGATCGTGAATACCGACGATGATATCAATCTGTTCAATATATATATATATACCCAAGTATATAATTGGTATATACGGAATGAATTCCAATAACCAACAATTACTATTCTTAAAAGAGTGCTCAATACAAAAATTGATTTTTTTTTATCTTCATCATCATCACTTGATAAGACACCGAGGGTGTTGAAACAAAATGGCTATTTTTGTAGTGATTTTATAACATTCTTATGTTATAATTTTTTTTATAAATAATATTTATATATATATATATATATATATATATATATATATATATATATATATATATTAGGTGGGATGGGTGAATTGTCGCCATTTAATATTTTTTTAATTTCGCGCATATGTGCTGTTTGTTTATTCTTATTTTATCTACTGCACAATATAGTAGGGTCTGTGAAAAAAAAAGCACCTTGACGTAGTTCAATAAACTATTATACGAACGCATGAAAAATATATAAAAAGCTTAACTGCAGCAACTTGCCAGTTGTTTTTAACGAAAGTTGCATATATATATATATATATATATATATATATATGTGTGTGTGTGTGTGTGTGTGTGTGTGTGTGTGTCTGTGTATGAAACGCTCCATCCAGACGGAATTAATCACAAATCTAACAATATATATTGAATTAATGTATAACCCCACACATCAGGACCTACCCACATTTCTCACTCACACAAAGCAGACATGCTTGTGGAGGTGTTGATGCCTCACACTTATACACACACCCATACTAATATACACACTTACACACATCATACTCATTCACTCCCTAAGAATCAAATAACACACACACTTAACAAGGACACATCCCCTTTCTAGAAACCAATAAAACTGTCAAAATGACCAAAGGAAATTAGAGCATCATGAATCCATCCAGCTCTTATCTTAAATAACAACTTAAAAGAGACTGGCTGACCAGTACAAGGAATGATCAAAATTCGTGTTAAAAAATAAACAAAAAAAAAAAAAAAAGAAAACTGCAGACAAAAGTTTATTTTCTCCATCAAAACATTCATTTCTGTAGTTCACTGCTACTAACAAGCAGAATTTTTTTTTCTCCTGATGATGGTCATGTTGGCCGAAACTAGTCGAGGAATTTAACTGAAATAATAAAAACGAAAGAATATTAATATGCAACCCAGTGTGTCTGAAGATTTTAATTTTTTTAATATTTTTTATTGTTCAAACACACACACAAACACACACACACACACACACACACACACACACACACACACATATATATATATATATATATATATATATATATGTTTGACTGTGTTTGCGTATGTGCGTGTATGTTAGGAAGTGGATGTTTGATGGGAATTTAAACAACAAGGTATATTTAATAAGCTTTTTTGTTGTCTTTTATGAGGACTAAAAGGTTCCTTATTAGTATTTCTTTGACTGTCTATAGAAGTAATACTAATTCGAATTTGGTGCGCCTTCAGAGCACTCCTATTACGTTTCTAACAGTTTTAAAGCTGCGAACTTTGAGTACATGTCTATACTGTTTTAGAAAAACTGCTTCCATTATATTTGAACATCTCTTACAATTAGATGTTTTGGAATTTTCAGTTTCATCTACAAGGTATTTTCTTATGACAACGGGCAGCAAAGCATAGAATACAAACATAAAACTATACCCAAAATGAACCCCTTGAACATGATAACAGAATTAGTCGAAAGCGCTGGAGACAATAGCACACACACAGACATCGTATGAATAAATTGTAAGGGCACCAGAAATAATAAATAAAAAATTTTAAAATCTTCATCAATCTATTTCTTGAAGCGGCTGTTTTCTAGAAAAGAAAAAGAAAATTGGCATAGTGTTTAACAATATTTCGACCCTATCTATCTTTTAAAAAATTTCTCAAATTAGGTATCATCCCATGCAAGGTAGTAAAGCCACTAAGACACAAGGTTTTACAGGATACGGAAGAATTAGGAACAGAGACATTAATTATAAGCAGAAGACAAAAGAGTAATCAGGAGGACAGCAGATAGCTTTTTACATTACATTTAAATTTCTGCAGATTAAATTTGGCTGGAAAGCATAGAGCCCGAAGGGAGTTCCACAAGTGACAAGTGCGAGAAAAGAAACTGTTAGTCTAGAACTTACGGCAACATCTAGCCAGCTCAACTGTAACTTGGGCACTGGCTCATATCTGGCAGCTTACACAAGAAGAATTAACAACAGAAACATTTATAATAAGCAGGAAAAGGAAAGAGTAATCAGAAGGACAGCAGATAGCTCTTGACATGGCGTGTAAATTTCTCCAGATTAAATTTGGCTGGAAAGCATATAGCCGGAAGGGATTTCCACAAGCGAGAAGTGCGAGATAAGAAACTGTTAGTATAGAATTTACGCTTACATCTAGTCAGCTCAACTGTAAATTGATGAGATCTCAATGTCAATCTAGTACTGTGCTTATATTCAAGGGTATTTTGTTTTATTTTGAAATGGGTAAGGCAATAAAGCCACTAAGACACAAAGTGTTATAGGATATGGAAGAATTAGGAGCAGAGACATTAATAATAAGCGGAAGAGGAAAATGTATTCATGAGGACAGCAGATAGCTTTTGGGATTGCATTTAAATTTCTGCAGATTAAAGTTGGCGGGAAAGCATATAGTCCGAAGGAATTCCACTTGCAAGAAGTGCGAGAGAAGAAACTGTCAGCATAGAACTTACGGTTACATCTAGCCAGCTCAACTGTATATTGATAAAATCTCAACGTCAGCCTAGTATCGCGCTTATATTCATGAGTGTTTTTTTAATGGGTATCACACCTAGTAAGGCAGTAAAGCCACTAAGACAGAAGGGGTTACAGGGTGTGGGAAAATTAGGAACATAAACATTACTAATGAACGGGAAGTTAAAAGAGTAATCAGGTTAACAGTAGATTTTTTGCAGATTAAAGTTGGCTGGAATGCATGAAGCCCGAAGGGAATTCCATAAGCAAGAAGTGCGAGAGAAGAAACTGTCAGCATAGAACTTACGGTTACATCTAGCCAGCTCAACTCTAAATTGATGAGATCTTGATGCCAGTCTAGTACTCCGCTTAAACTAAAAAATTCTAGGAAACATAGCGAATAGTTCACCCGAACATTTATCATGAAAGTATTTACAGAAACTCCTTCACGTTACACACACACACACATACACACATACACACACACACACACACACACACACACATATATATATATATATATATATATATATATATATATATATATATATATATATATATATATTCATGAATTATTCATACAAAAGCAAATACAAAGGTAAATGATTTAATTGGCGAGAAATCCATCGTCACAAACAATTCAAATAATTTCCAAAAACCCCAAACCTGTTTATGAATGAAAAGATCCTTGTTTTTATAAATTTCTGTCGCATAAGTTCTTATTATTTTTACAAGCTTTCGTCTGTTCCTACAGACATCCTCAGGTATGGAATAGATTTTGTTCTTGTTTTTACTCTCAGTAATAAGAGGACAACGAAAATATATGTAATCCGAAAAATGCTATTAGAAATGAGTTATTGTTTTTGGAGCGTGCAGTCGCAACGCTGAGTTTGAATTTAATTTTTTACGATTGTGCTTTCTTGTACAAATATAGTGATGAGTGAATTCTTTTTTACTGGTAAAATATAAAACAAATAAAACACCCACACGAAAATGGAAACTAATAAAAAACGAGAAAATGTAGATTTTTAAATGACCCATGTCCTTTGTGCCTACATGAAAAGTTATATATCATTAAGTTTCTGAAAAATAAATATTTATTAACTCAAAGAAATGAAATAAGTTTTTGCGGACAGCGTAATATGATTTCCTTAGAAAATAATTCATTATAAAAAAAATTGCATAATTATATATCAATTATTTGATCAAAAATAAGAAAGTCATTAAATTTTAAAATACCGTAAATAGTTTGATAATAAATGTAATAAATATAGTATTTTAGATCTTTATAAATAAAAATGTAAGTATAAAAAAATATGACTTAATCATATTTGAAAGCTTCTTTAAGATAATCCCATTTTATTAACTAAGAGAATAAATAAATAAAAAATAAATAAATGAATACTAATTGTATTGTAGTGTAACTTAAAAAAACAGGGACGACACGTTCTCATATAAGGAAGCCAGTATCAACAGACAGATATTACAATCCCACACTTAACCTGTAACCAATATTTACTTTGCCACCTTAAATTATACTTGTATCCTGATTCGTCAAAAAACCCAACACCCTTATTTTTTTAATCTCATTCACCCACCACGTTAAACTCTATTATGCTATTTAGCTTATAAAAAGGTTAAAACATTTTTTCGAAAGGTATTTAACGTCGCTTGAAAATAAAACGAAAACTTTAAATTCTAAGTTAAATTTAAGATTTAGTTTTTGGTTTCATGGTAATTTCTGTGTCGCAATGAATATGTATTTTAAAATTATAGTTATAATAATTTAGCTCTTGAAAATATATTTTAAAATGATCACTGTTGAATGACAAGCTAATTCTAAAAACAACAGCCAACTGCATTAATGCGAAGCTCTTCAGTAAAATGAATGGAGAACACTCAGCTGCTTGGGTGTTTGTTTATATTTGTAAAAACAATATGCTAGATTTGGCTGACTCATTCTGTCGAGTGGTAGAGTCTCTGATTGACACCAAATCAGTTTGGTTTCAATCCGGGCTTGATGTATTTGGATATCTAGCGGGGTTGACACGGTGACTCATTGGAAGATTACACGTCGGATATTCAGGTGGCTGGTGTGATTTAGGTATAATGTGGATTTCCGCATTCGCATGCTGTGCTTACAGAAATTTACTACCACTTGGGAGATTTTGTACATTTCCAAAATCTTACGGATCCAAGAGTGTGGCACACTATCAAAGTGTCTATGGCCGATATTCTTTGTGATATCAACTAGGTATTTAACACTAGACACACATTATTCTTTTCTTACTTTCTCCTTCATTTGGGTATGCTGTATTCAGTCTCCTAGCTATTTATACGCTTCTTCTTATTCCAGTTCCCTGATGTTTGTGACAAAATCTAAATCTGGTCAATGTGTTTCTGTAATTCTCTCTTTTTTGAATGTTACTTTTACACATTTATCTAATCCGAAATCCATACCGATGTCGTCACTGAAACATTTTACAGTATTGAGGAGACCCTTCAACTCATTGTCGTTTTTGGCAAAGAGATTTATATCATCCATGTAGAGTAGGTGATTGAATACTTTCTTTGTTTAGTTAGTAACCATACCTATTGTTGTTTAGTTTATGCTTAAGGGGGATTAAGGACAGACAAAACAAAAGGGGTGAAAATGAGACTCCTTGGAAGATTCGACGTCGGATATTCAGCTGCTGGAGATGGCAGTGCCTCTCGTGTGATTTAGGTATAATGTTGTTTTCCGCATTCTCATGCTGTGCTTACAAAAATTTACTACCACGGGGGAGACTTTGTACATTTACAAAATCTTACGGATCCAAGAGTGTGGCACACTATCAAAGGCTTTACAGTAATTTAGCCACGCTGCGCTAAGATTTCTACAATTGTCTCCTGCAATTTTCCAGGATCATTTTTTGATGATGATGATGATTAATATGGTGGCAACTCATTTTGATATTCATTCGCTTAATGTCAGCTCTGTCCCAATTAAGGAAGTTGAAGGGACAGCCAAAGTGTCTATGGCCGATATTCTTTGTGATGTCAACACGGTATTTAACACTAGATGCACAATATTCTTTTCTTACATTTTTCCTTCATTTGGCTGTGCTGTATTCCATCTCCTTCGTTGACCCTAAGATATTTATCGACTTCTTCTTGTTGCAGTTCTCTAATCCTTTTAACAAAATCGATATTTATTAAATGTAGTTTTGGTAATTCATGTTTCCTGTGTAGAATTGTGTTTCCTTTCAATTCTCTTTGTCTTCCAGTGGCATCTTGCGTCTTAGTGTTATTGTTGCCTTCCCTGGGTTTAAACCATTTTAAAAATGTCACATAATGTTAGAGAATTTTTTATTGTGGTTCTTTGAAGTTAAATAAAAAAAAAAGAAGGTAGCTCTTTTAAACGAAAATAATCCTTTAAATGTTAAGATTAATGTTAAACGGGGTTAGAGATTAATTCTTATCGTATATTTACGGGTTAAAAGCGAAAAGAAATCTCTAGAAATCTTAAGTATGACATGTTTACATCGGAAGTTTATAGGTTTGTGTTGCGCGTGCGTGGGATTTACGATTCGTCATTTAGTCTTCTGTCTCGCGTTACGTTTTGTATCGTATTAAAACTTTAATTCAGTCGGTGTTAGTATCGTGTCATATCTGAGATAAGGTCTTTTTAATCGGATTTGCCGACTGTGTAGATTGCAGATTTCATAACTCTGAACATGACACACGCGCGCAGCAAAGTTTGGGTAGATTTCAGAATGTGAAAATACATTGAATTTTTAGGATGTTATTTTTTGATGCAGCAATGCTGAGTTCAATCCCTGGTCCCGGCTTTGCAGAATTTTTGTTAATCCACTTGAATCTCGACATTGCTACATGGAGCTGACCAGAAGAAAAAAATGAATTTTTTTCACATGTTTATATCAATAATAATAATAATAATAATAATACAGAAGGCTGGTTGAAGATCTACCTCAAAGAAGATGAAAGAAATTTTATTCAAATAATAAAGGAAGAAATAAATTCAGATCCGAAGATCCGAAGGAGACAGAGGATTAGTTCAAGTAGAACTGTCTTATAAAACCACAACAATCGGTCGTCAAATATACCTGGAAACTACAGAAGATCGGATGAGCATCTGTGTCAAAGAGGATGAAAGAAATAAGAAACTTTATTCAAGAATAAAGGAAGCAACAAATTAAAAGGGGAATTTCGAGTAAGTAAGGATGCACATATATACCATAATACACCTACTGTGGTGCCAGTTTAAACATACTTAATTGAACCATAGCTAGCATGAAGCGAATATATATCAAAACGAGAAACCTTCAAACCTGCCACCACATGCATCATCCTAAAGCTGATGTTGATCGTTTGTATGCGCCGCCCAGATCCGAAGGAGGTAGAGGATTAGTTCAACTAGAACTGGCTTATAAAATCACAACAATCGGTCTTCAAAGATACCTGGAAACTACAGAAGATTGGATGAGGATCTGCGTCAAAGAAGATGAAAGAAATAAGAAACTTTATTCAATAATAAAGGAAGCAACAAATTCAAAAGGGAATTTCGTGTGGTTAAGGTAGCACATATATGCCATAATACACCTACTGTGGTGCAATACAGTTGGGACATACTTAAATGAAATAACGAAGGGAAAGACAAGCACACTTTTATCATTGTTGCTATTCCTTCTCAGCTTTTTAGCTCCAAGTGTACTACTTGCCATTTGCGTCTCTGTCTGCGGACTGATTACGAGGTTTCCAATCTCGGGAAACATCTGCCCAGCGTAGTACTTCCAAAATTGCATAAATATTGGGAGAGAACGGAGAGACAAGAACAATTATAATAGAATTATAATAATGACAAGGCAAATTTGGGGTCTATCATCTGGCATCAATCCATAAAAAACTCATGCAAACTTTATGAATGCTAATTAATAATCCTAGTGAAATTCCAGAATGAATCACTGAATGTATTGCAAGTCTTATACCAAAAAGTGTGAAATAGTTTATCCAAAATATATGAAAATTATAGAAATTATAGGAAAAAACGTTGAAATTTCAGCACATCACAGATAGACTACCGTAAAGTCTTTGATAGTGCCCCACACTCTTGGATCCTTAAGGTTTTGGAAATGTACAAAGCCACCTCGGTGAGAGTAAATGTTCCTAAATATAACATGGAACTGTAGAAAACCATATTATAACTAAATTACGCTAGCGGTACTAACACTTCCAGTTATTTGAATATCCGACGGGGAACATTTCAAGGGGGGGGTCCTTGACGCCCCTTTTGTTCTGTCTGTCCTTAATCCCCCTTTTCGCATGAACTAAACAGTAATAACTATGGATACAAAGTAACAAAGGAAGGGTTTAATCACCTATTCTGTCTGGATGATATCAAATTCTTTGCCAATGACGACAATGATTTGAAGGGTTTCCTTAATACTGCAAAATATTTCAGTTATGACATCGGTACGGATTTTGGTACGGATTTCGGATTAGATAAATGTGGCAATAGTCAAAAAAGGGAGAATTACAGAAACGCACTCAATACATCTAAATTTTATCATAAAGATTAGGGAATTGGTACAAGAAGAAGACTATAAATACCTAGGAGTCAGCAAAGGAGATGGAAAACTGAATACCTAAATGTGGGAGAAAGTAAATTTCTATAAACACCGAAGTTTTTTTTGGGGGGGTTGTCATTTATTTTTTTCATTGTCTTTATTTACATTGGTAACCTTCATATTGGACTTATTGTCACTTGTTCCCAAACGGAAGAATTTTCTCGATAGTACAATTTCTAGTTGTGTCTCTTTTTTGTTTCTAGTATTATCGTCCCGTAAACGTTCAAGATCGCAGGCTTCAGCTTCCAATTTATTTTTCTGATATTTTCTTACTACTACTACTACCACTACTACTACTACTACTACTACTAATAATAATAATAATAATAATAGTAATAATAATGATAATAATATAATCTCAAAGGTAGAAATCTCAACCCAGTTTGGATAGATTACTTGTAAAGTCTTTGGTAGTGTCTCACATTGTTGGATCCTTGTAGCTTTAGAAATATACAAAATCACCTCGGTGACAGACAATTTCCTTAAATATACCATGGAACTCTGGAAGAACCACAATATCACATCAAAGGTACTGCCACTTCCAAATGTTTGAATACCCGACGAGAAATGCTAATTATCAATCCCAATGAAGTCCCAGAATTGACCACTAAAGTTAATTCATTTCTCCCACCAAAAGCGGGTGAAACAGATGATCCGAAAAATTACAGCCCAATAAGATGTCTGTCCACCACATATAAATTCATGATGCCTGTCATGACGAACTGTCCTTACTCTATTCTCCCTGAAAACAACATTCTTCTCCTGGAACAGAAGGGATGTCGAAGAGGTTCATATGGTTGCAAAAATCAACTATTAATAAATAAAATGATCCTGGAAAATCGTAGGAAAAAAAAAGTAGTAAAACAATATCAACGGAGCTTGGATAGATTACCATAAAGTCTTTCATAGTGTGCCACACTCTTGGATTCTTAAGGCTTTGGAAATGTGCAAAGTCTCCTCGGTGATAGTAAATTTCCTTAGATATAACCTGTAACTGTGGAAAAAGCACATAATACCTAAATTACATCAAAGGCACTGCCATTTCCAATTGTTTGAATAACTGACGAGGAATCTTTCAAGGGGTCACCCTTTCGCCCCTTGTGTACTGTCTGTCATTAATTCCACTTTTCGCATGAACTAAACAATAATGACTATGGATAAAATTAAAATGGAAGTGGAGTATAAAATGAAGGCGAAAGTAAGAAAAGAATACTACAGGCGTGTGTGTCTGGTGTTAAATACCGAGTCGAATGCACAAAAAAATATCAATCATAAACACTTTGGCTGACTCTCTGGTGCAATACAGATTCTACACCCATAGCTGAAATTAAGTAACTGGATATCAAAATAAGAAAGCTTCTCACTTGCCATCGCATGTATCAGTCTAACGCTGATATTGATCGTCTGTATGCGTCGGCTAGATCCAAAGGAGGCAGAGGATTAGTTCAACTAGAACTGTCTTATAAAATCATAACAATCAGTCTTCAAAGATGACGTGAAACTACAGAAGATCGCATGAGGATCTGTGTCAAAGAAGATGAAAGAAATATGAAACTTTATTCAATAATAAAAGAAGCAACAAACTGAAAAGGATATTTCGTGTGGGTAAGGAAGCACATATATGCCATAATATACTTACTGTGGTGCAATACATTTTAAACATATTAATTGAATCTTAGCTAGCATTAAGCGAACAGATATCAAAATAAGAAAGCTTCTAACTTGCCACTAATGTTGATCGTTTGTATGCGCCGCCCAGATCTGAAGGAGGCAGAGGATTAGTTCAACTAGAACTGTCTTATTAAGTCAAAGAAGATGAAAGAAATAAGAAACTTTATTCAATAATAAAGGAAGGTAACACATTCAAATGTAGCTTTCAAGTGGGTAAAGAAATGCAAATAAATCTATTGCCATGTCAAAGAATCTAGAAAAGAAAGCAAAAACAAATACAATGTACCAAACATAGAAACGATGACAAGCTTTTCCATGGTCAATACTCTACCCGTACCAAACAAGCTGATATAGACGAACCCCGTACCGATCAGTGGTTACAGAGTGCAGGCTTAAAAGCTGAAACCGATGTTTTTATTCTTACTGCACAGGAAGAATGATAGTAATTACCAAGCATACATAAATAAAAATTGTAACCCGAAATGCAGATTCTGTGATAAATATCCAGAAACAATTGACCGTCTTTGCTAAGTTGCACAGTCATAGTACTTCCTTTTCTTTATTTTCTGTGAATTGCCATGATGTCTTGGGAAAAATGGTAGAATTGGTTCCCTCTCATTTTCCAAAGATTATTATCTGTGAATTGTTAGACATTTTCATGACGGTCGTCCTCGAGTATAGAATCCAGAGGTTGGCAGTGAATATTTCGGAGACAGTAGGAAAGCGTAGTTCAGGTTAGCAGTGGATATCGCAGCAAGGTAGCAGAGCGTAGTTCTTCCGTCTGTCCTGTTCGCCGGACAAGTTGCCTCTGGTCAGGTTGGTAGGAAAACAAAGATGGCCGCCTTTATGCACGACGGATACAGTGTTGTGCGGCTTCTGATTGGTTAACCTTCTATTGGTAGACTATAAAGGGAAATAAGTCATTTTAACTCGCTCACTAGTTATATATCCATATATACCAAAAAAAAAAAAAAACCGTAACATGAATTGCCATATCTTCTGAAGAATGAATGTAAAACTGTTTCCCGTTGCTTTCCCTGCTATTTTTTAAGAATTATTCTTCCAGGCACAAACCAAGCAAGAGTGCCCATTTTACCCTATTATTTCACTAATTCCTGTTGAAAAATAATTTGATTCCTGTCTTTTCTTTGGTTACTAGGGCGAAAATGAAGGTAAGCAGTGAGCCCTTTATTTGGACTTGAATCCCCAAATATCGCTTTCGCCCACGAATAACTGTTACCCATCACGCACATCCACTGATCTCCATCAAGTTTATTTTATTTTCCATCACATCTGGATTGTTTCGATCATCGTCACTACCTTACCGCATACATCAGGGAATCCCTGTCAGATCAGACGAAATCCAGACGCCAATCAATATTGTGGAGCTTTTATTCTATTACTCATTTAAGTATCATACGTGATACACTTTTAAGCGATCACGTCTCTCCACAATTTCTACACCATTGTTTCTCTAAATAAATGTTGACATTTTCATTTGAGTAACATATGTGATGCATTCTTGAGTGATCATGTCTCATTCTTTCTATGACTGACTAAGTAGAAGATTTTTCCACAGTATGCGTCCGTTTTTTATGTAATAGACTGGTCGCCAGCCATGGCTATAGTCCAGTCTCTCCTGGGATTCACTTGGGGGAAGGTGGAGTTATCTCTTTCCAAATGGTATTTGCGTCTAAATGAATATAACGAACCCGACTGGAATTCGAACTCCGCTCTCCGATTTCTCATTTTGAGCCGATATCCATTACACCCCAACGCGCTTTTGTCAATGCTCTTAATTCCGTTCCCGCCTCTTTTTTTTAATATCCCGAGGAACTGTCTCAACACCAATATAAAGAAAACTTATTTGTTTTCGTTAATTTTCTAACGATGATAATTTTCTGAATGATTAACGATTCCGTCTTTATTTTACAATTCCTCAAATCTACCATTTTCTAATGGTTGACACATCGCACTTATCTTTCGCATTCATCGGAGATCCCAACTAGGAGACGAGGCTATCATCTCACGGGCAGGTTTCGAATAAAAGTGGCTACTGAGAAGGATGTCGAATTAAAACTTTCACTCATGGAGAGAACCTCCCGAAAAAAAATGTATTATTAGTATTATACCGAAGTTACGCTGAGCGCGTTGTCCGGCAAATCCGTCAATAATGCATCGCAGATCTTGTCTGTAGAATCCGATTCCTGCTCACCAAACCCCTTGCTCTGTTTCTGTTCTTGCCTGGAATTTGGCTCTCCGGAATCGGAGACAAGTCATACGTCTAGCCGTCTTGGCACCATAAGACTAACTCAAAAATAAAATCACTTCTGTTTAATTGTGTTTTCTGCAAAAGAATCCACGCAATTATGAAACTGTCAGTATCAGCTGAAGGTGATTCAATGAAAACGCAATAAAATAAAAGCGTTTGGATTAAAGTAAAATACCTCTGTTTATCTTCCTAGCTAAATTATGAACGTTCATAATCAAGTCGCTGAGTCCGCTTTGGTTCAACTGGTATCAAATTTAACGGTAGGGGAAATCACAATGAAATCATCCGTTTTCAACGTCATATCAAACGCACGTTATATTCCCAACGTCATATCAAACGCAAGTTATATTCGCAACGTCATATAAAACGCACGTTTTATTCCCAATGTCGTATAAAACACACGTTATATTCCCAACGTCTTATAAAATAAACGTTACATTCCCAACGCCTATATAAAACGCACCTTAAAATCCGAACATCCTATAAAACGCACGTTATATTTCCAACGTCATATAAAACACACGTTATATTCCCAACGTCATAGAAAACGCACATTAAATCCCCAACATCGTATAAAACGATCGTTATATTCCCAATGTCTTACTAACGCACGTTACTTACCCAACATCATATAACACGCACGTTATATTCCTAATGTCGTATAAAACGAACATGATATTACCAACTTCGTATAAAACCAACGTTATATTCTCAACGTCGTATAAAACGCATATTATATTCCAAACGTCGTATAAAACTCACGTTATATTCCCAATGTCGTTTAAAACGCACGTTATATTCACAACGTCATGCAAAACGCACGTTATATTCCCAACGTCATACAAAACGCACCTTATATTTACAACAATGTATAAAACGCACGTTATAATCCCAAAGTCATATAAATCGGACATTATATTTCCAACGTCATATAAAACGCACGTTATATTGCCAACATCGTATAAAACGCACGTTATATTCCCAAAGTCATATAAAACCCACATTATAATCCCAGCGTCATATAAAACGCACGTTGTATTTCCAACGTCGTATAAAACGCACGTGGATTGAATGTAAGAAAATCAAGAAAGAGTTTTCATAAATTGATATACCAAAAATTAATATGATTTTAAAATTAAAAATATTATGGATGACTTGTAATTGCATGAGTCCCACTATAAATAGTTATAAATAATTATTGACCGATTTGTAATCGTAATATTTTTACATTATATCAAGTATTAAGAATATAGCAGCTAGGGTCTGCAAATTAGAGGAGAGAGTTATCAATGATAATATTCTGATTTCGAATCCGCGGACTTGTTTCCGCGGACCTGTTTCACATTAACTTTTCGAGAGATTTCTTTTCTTTATTATCTGAATTGCCAAAACATTTGAGGAAAAACAATGAAGCGGTTTCCATTTTTTTTCTCTACTGATTCATTAGCTTTGTTATGTGAGAATTGCCATGACTTCCAAGGAAAACCAGTGGAGTGGTTTCACGTTACACCCAAAAATTTCTTAAATAGATACCGATCACGTGACACATTTGGGCTGTGGTTACCAAACGGTACGGTGAACCTCAGGGGTGCAGCGGAAGAGGATAGCAGATGAGGTGGAAGATGATAGCAGGTAAGGTGGAAGATGATAGCAGATGAGGCGAAAGAGGATAGCAGGTGAGTTGGAAGATGATAGCAGATGAGGCGGAAGAGGATATCAGGTGAGGTGAAAAATGATAGCAGATGAGGAGGAAGATGATAGTAGATGAGGCGAATGAGTACAGCAGGTGAGGTGGGAAAATGATAGCAGATGAGGAGGAAGAGGATATCAGGTAAGGCGGAAGATGATAGCAGGTGAGGCGGAAGAGGATATCAGGTGAGATGGGAGAGGATATCAGGTGAGGCGGAAGATGATAGCAGGTGAGGCAGAAGAGGATATCAGGTGAGATGGGAGAGGATATCAGGTGAGATGGGAGAGGATATCAGGTGAGGCGGAAGATGATAGCAGGTGAGACGGAAGAGGATATCAGGCGTGGTGAGAGAGAATAGCAGATGAGGAGGAAGATCATAGCAGATGAGGCGGAAGAGGATAGCAGGCGATGCGGAAGGGGATAGCAGGTGAGGCGGAAGAGGATAGCACGTGAGGCGGAAGAGGATATCAGGTGAGGTGGAAAAGGATATTAGGTTAAGTGGAAAATTATAGCAGGTGAGGCGGAAGAGGATAGCAGGTGAGGCGGAAGAGGATAGCAGGCGCGGTGGTAGAGGATAGCCGATGAGGCTGAATGATTGAAAGGCAATCAAAGATTTGGAAACAATTTCAAAAAATTCATATGAAAAAACCGCGAACAGTGTCCGTTTAAACCCAACGCTCTTCAAACTATTTTGAATTCAAAGTTTTCCATCTTCTAGACTAGTTGCCAACCAAGGCTACACAAGTCCCGCTGTCGTGTTACTTACTCATAACTGGGCGGCGGGAAGAGAAGTGATGGGGCTCGTAACATTCGTTTTATCTTAGTTACTCTATCCGTTTTTTTCTTTGAACTGGAAATTTAGGACATTGGACGAATTTTTTGGTTCGGATGTTTCTAGTGATAAATATTATTATATCCTCTTCTGCCTTACCTGCTATCATCTTCCGCCTCATCTGTTATCCTTTTCACACCTCACCTGATATTCTATTCCGCCTCATCTGCTATCATCTTCCGGCTCACCTGATATACTCTTCTGTCTCACCTGATATCCTTTTCTCACTCACCTACTAAAAACGTCCACCTCATCTGCTATCATTTTCGCACCTCACCTGATATCCTCTTCCACCTCACCTGCTATCATCTTCCGCCTCAAATGCTATCATTTTCCCGCCTCACCTGCTAACTTCTTCCGCCTCATCTGTTATCCTCTTTCGCCTCACTTGCTAACCTCTTCCGCCTCACCTGCTAACCTCGTCCGCCTCTTCTGCTATCCTCTTCAGTCTTACCTGCTATCCTCTTTCTTTATTTGTTTTCCAATTTTTTCCTCGGATACCAATTTTTTTTTATATACTTGCAAATTGTCCTATGTGGGTGTTTTACCAACCGAGTATGATTATTAGTATATATATATATATATATATATATATATATATATATATATATATGTGTGTGTGTGTGTGTGTGTGTGTGTGTGTGTGTGCGTGTGTGTGTGTGTATTTTATTAAAGCCGACATAGAAGTTACTACGATAAAGCGCTTTAAGTCATTTTTCTGGTGTTCGAACAAGTGTGTTCTTTTCTGAACACAGAATGTGTAAAAACTGTCCAAATGTTCTTTAATTCAGAGCGCTTTCGGCTATACATTTAGCCATTATCAAGGATGATTTTATTTTTGCATTTTAATTGGTTGTATATGTTGTGTGTATGTCTCTAGAGATATGGGAATGTTTTATTTTCCGAACAAAGTTAGCAAGTTGTGGCCGAGTTCGTAGTTTTGGCTTTTGTGTATTGGAACTCAAGAAAAATTAGATAAAATCTTAATCACAGTATCTTGTGTGTCCTCATGTATAAATGAAGGAGTGCTGCGTAAATTATTATATATATATATATATATATATATATATATATATATATATATATATATATATATATATATATAAAAGTGCTCAGGTATGCAGAAAATAGAAAAGAACCCGTTGGGTGCATAATCCGGAGTTCTTTGTATTTTTGTTTTTATTTTAAGAAGACAGTGCTCCATACAGAAGTAGAGCTTTATTATAATAATAATAATATTTTTTGTTTAAAATATGATTCCTTCGCTACATAAGAGTTCTCATGGGAGGATTTCGGCTCTCGTTTTTGAAACATGAGAACTCTTATGTAGCGAAGGAATCATATTTTTAAACAAAAAATATTATTTAATATATATATATATATATATATATATATATATATAAGAAAGAGGTTATATTAGTTCCAACGAGAGAAGAGTGTGTATATTAAAAAGTAGAAAGATAACGCAAACGTTTTTTGTTCTTAATGTGGGTTTTGAAAAAATATTATGCTACTTTTTCCATAATTTTGCTACACAGGTTTCCGGTCTCACGACCTTCATCAGACAAAGCGTTAAGGTCTCCACATATTATTAAAAATAATTAATTTTTTCTTGTTTTTCGATGTTAAATATTTTAGATATGAGACATTCTCTTTTTAGTGTGTTAGTGTCCCAAATGACTTTCTTGAACTGGCAGTGAAAAGTTCTGCGTGAAGGGTTATAAAACATGATTAGGATTGGTCACAGAAATGGTGAAGGATTTATCGGCATTCTTATCTTTTAATAACCCCTGTGTATTCGTAGATCTATTTCCATTTTCTTGTGTTTTTGTCACCATTCGTGTATATATATTTGAAAAAATATTATGCTTTATTTTCCATAATTTTATGGAAAATAAACCATAATATTTAAAAAAATAAAGCATAATATTTTTTAAAAACCCCACATTACAACAAAAACGTTTGCGGCATGTCTCTGCTTTTTAATATATATATATATGCTGACAAAACTCACCTGGCCGTACGTCTCGAAAAGGACCTCCAATCGATTGTGAACTGGGGCATGAATTGGCTGGTCAACTTCAACGCTTCTAAGACAAAACTGCTCTCTATTAATCACCACAGAGATCCTTCCCTTCCCTCCATTAGAATGTCTGACGCTCAACTTCTCGAGAAGAACTCGGTCTCACGTTGACTGCTGACCTGAGATGGAATAAATACATCGAGTCAATTGCCTTGTCCACTGCAAGGAAAGTTGGCTCCCTGAGCCGCACTAGGAAGTTTTTCTCCCCTGAGTCGATCCTCCAGATCTACAAATCCACAATTCGCCCTTGCATGGAGTATTGCTGCCATATATGGTCCGGCGCCCCTTCTGTTTGCCTCGGGGTTCTTGATAGGCTCCAGAGGCGGATATGCAATGTGGTTGGTCCTGCCCTGGCATCTCGTCTACAGTCACTTTCTCACAGACGCGCCGTCGCCTCCCTCTGTCTGTTCTACAAATGTTCTTTCATGGTAATTGCTCAGAGGAGCTGCATTCGCTGGTTCACAGACGTCATGAGTTCCAGCGCCCTACGAGGCTGGCATCACGCTCTCATCCCTTCACTGTCGAAACTCCTAAATGTAGCCGTCTCTTCTACTCTAATAGCTTCATGTCTCGCACCTCTCGCCTGTGGAACTCCCTTACCTTCTCCTGTTTCCATGTGTGCTATAATCTCGAGCTATTTAAGTGTAATGTCAATCGACATCTCCAGTTGCCTTGATCTATCCACTACCCTCATCCTTTCTTCTATCACTTCTATCTGATCTTGCTCTAAATTTTCTGTAACCCCTTGCGTCCTAGTGGCTTCCCGCCTTGCTTGGGGTGAAATGTAATATATATATATATATATATATATATATATATATATATATATATATATATATTTTTATATATATATATATATATATAGTGAGAGAGGAGAGTGAGTGAGTGAGACACACAGACAGACTATTGATAAACAATTACATGAACATACTTATCAGATTAAGAAACTTTTAGCATAGAACTTAATGTTACATCTAGATATTTCAACTGTAAAATGATGAGACCTAGCTGCCAATCTAGTACTGCTCTTCAAATCAATAAGTCTAGGTACTAAATAAGTCTAGGTACCAAAGATGATAGCCCATCAGAACAATTACTATGAACATACTGATCAGATTAAGAAATTCTTAGCATAGAACTTATGGTTACATCTAGCCATTTCAACTGTAAATGATGAGACCTAACTGCCAATCTAGCACTGCTCTTAAATTCATAAAGTCTAGATACCAAAAGAGAACATAGCTCATCAAAACAATTACCATGAACATGGTTACATCAGATTTAAGTAAAACTGTTAGCAATCTAGAACTTAAATTCATGGTACCAAAGAGGAAAAGCTCATCAGAATAATTTCAACATACTTATATATATATATATATATATATATATATATATATATATATATATATATATATATATATATATGTATGTGCGTGTGTGTGTGTGTGTGTGTGTGTGTGTGTGTGTGTGTGTATTCCTATAGTTCTACCCTCTGAATCATAAGACTATGTAAAATATTTTGATATGAAAAGAGAAGTGCAAATGGTTTGTGTCGGTTGAGGTTTACAATTATTGCATTTATTGCACAAGAGAATAATTCTCGATAGTTTGGTCTGTAAAGTTTAAAGTTTAAATTCTCTCAAAGATGCCAGACAGTAAAAAAAGAAAAAAAAGCTCGTTAAAAAGAAATTAAAATATTTCATTAATTAAAACTCTTCACTCCAATGATCTAATCTAATGCCGAGATAATTTCACCTAAAATAGAAAATCGCCGAAGAAAATGAAAAAGATCAGAAACTTTCAGTTGCTAAAAACTGAGACCGATTTTGGTAATCAATAATGCCAACTTCTGTTTGGGTAGGGGTGGGGGACAGTCAGCAGGTGCTTGGTGTTTGGAACATTGTTTGGAAAATATATTTTGAGAAAGATTCATTTCTAGAATTAGTTTCATGATAAGCGATTGAAAGCAAACTTTTGTCATGGTTTTGAGGTCAGTGTTGATAGTTATTAATTTTCGCAACATTTATTTTTATTTTATTCCTATTTGGAAATATCTATATTGATATAAACGTAAATATTTATATATGTAAATATTGCTGTATGTGTGGTGTAGTGTACTTAGATAGATAGATAAATAGATAGACAGATAGGAACAGACATAGATAGATAGATAGATAGATAGATAGATAGATAGATAGATAGATAGATAGATAGATATGAACCGTTGAAGTTGACTAGAAAATAAGAAATCGAAAGAAATTTCCATGAACGAGAAGTGCGACAGAAGAAACTGTTAGCATAGAACTTACGGTTACATCTAGCCATTTCACCTATAAAATGATGAGACCTAGCTGCCAATCTAGTACTGCTGTTAAATTCATAAAGTCTAGGTACCAAAGAGGATAGATCATCAGATTAATTACCATGAACATACTTATCAGATTAAGAAACTGTTAGCATAAAACTTATGGTAACATCTAGCCATTTCAACTGTAAAATGATGAGACCTAGCTGCCAATCTAGTACTGCGCTTAATTTTTTAAAGTCTAGGCACCATAGCGGAAAGTTCATCAGATTAATTACCATGAAATTATTTACAGAAAAGCCACAGAAAAACCACGTTAAAGACCAATAACATTCCAGATTATTCTTTGCGTTTCAGAAAGAATCTCTAAAAATATAGCAGGAGAACCCGATCTGATATGTCCATAATCTTCAAAGCAAGAACGAATGGAAAACGAATGGGACATATGTAAGCCTGATTGGGGAGAGAAAAAACTGTCTAGCCCGAGATAGTGAACACATTTTCTTAGTTGCAGACTTAGCAATTGATATAATATACTCTTTCTACATGCTGTCAGCTGAAAACGTTAATGCGAAAAGGCGTAACATGTCACTCACTTGGAGGTCAGTATTATTATATCCTTGAGGTTATATGTAAAAGAATATTTTATAAGTATTCACATAAATACTGATAAGTATCAGCATAATTTTTGTTAGAACAAGTCATTAGTTCTATCGATTTGGGCCTCCTTGGTTTGGAGGCATAAAATGAATTAAATTCCACTCAGAAAATTGTCTTTCTCTTAAGGAATTACATCGTAATTCCTGGCATTGGAGGGTCCCCGAACGTGAACAGTCGAAGGGGCTTAGCTATTCTTTGGCCTCTAGTCCCATATTGGCACGTTATTACCAACTTAAAATTTACATTATCTGGTTTGGTTTTCTTTGGTTTGTCTTGGTTTATGGCATATCAACACCTCAATGGGTTATTTAATGCCGACATAATTTTTAGGATAGATTCGTATGAGTAGAATATATATTTTCTGTAAGAAATCAATTTGTAGGAGATTTGGTTTGGTTTATTTTGTTTTACGGCATATCAACACCTCGATGGGTTATTTAATGCCGACAAGATTTTTAGGATAGGTTCATATGAATAGAATATATATTCTTTGTAAGGAATCAATTTGTAGGAGAGTT
>CAHIKZ030005131.1:1085000-1092500 GCA_903632075.3 Acanthosepion pharaonis
GACAGATAGCTAACTAGATAGATAGATTGATACATAGATAATGAAAAGACATAGATAGATAGATAGATAGATAGATAGATAGATAGATAATGAAAAGAAAGACAGACAGACAGATAGCTAACTAGATATATAGATAGATAATGAAAAGACATAGATAGATAGATAGATAGATAGATAGATAGATAGATAGATAGATAACGAAAAGACAGACAGGCAGACAGACAGCTAGATAGATAGATAGATAGATAGATAGATAGATAATGAAAAGACATAGATAGATAGATAGATAGATGAGCAGAATCATATTGGTATATTTGTATCGTCAGTTTAGATAGATTTATTTGATTTACAATAGCTATTAATCCATTCAGATGGAGTGATAAACGTTCGTTAAATAGCCAGAAGTGAAATTCGAACCTGCTACCATACCCATCTGGTTTCACAACACGTAGTCACCCTGACTGCCTTATTAAAACGAACATGTGCACTAAACGTGTTGAAAATTAGCACATTTTTTGGAACGCAAAATATTTTATTGTCGCTTGCCTTCCCACCCCTCTCTTTAACATCTTTAAAATATACGGAAAACGTGACAAATATAATGACACATTTTATACTAACGGATATATATATATATATATATATATATATATATATATATATATATATATATATATATATATATATATATATATATATATATATATATATATTCTCGCACACATTTCAAAAAAAAGAACTATATGACTATAAATATTGCTTGACTGCGTAAAACAAGCTACACTTTCTATTATTTAAATCTCAGCTGACAAGATTTATATATTTACTTACCATATGATTTTTCACACCAGCAATGTCTGTTAGCTCTTGCAAGTGTCAAGTGTCACAATATCCATCCAGCATTTCTCTTAGTTTCCATCCAAACGCATGCAATGCCGTGATTTGAACAGTGTCACACAATCACAGATCCATATGCTACTGGCCTCAAATTTAACTGACAACTTTTTGCTTTATACCAAGCCTATACTCATAGACTATTTTGAAAACAAACATCTTAAATCACGAATATGAAAATTCTAAGCGAAAAAGTCACAATATATCGAAAGATATATTTTTCTCCCTAATGTAAAATCTGAAATCTTGGACCCGCAAAAAGATCGGTTTTTCCCTTAAAATTATCTTAATTATCTTCACTCCTCAGCAATGTTTATTGTGTCAAAAATTGATGATAAGAATTGTTTACACAATTCGGACTATTGTCCTCATTTTTGTTGCCATATTTATCACAACGTTTCAGCCGTTGTACGCTCCGGCTTGTTTCAGGTGGTTGGAATGTCGAACTGAACCCTTTATTTCGCTCACTGGGGTAGACTATTCTAGTTCCACGTGCCATGTTTAATGTCAGTTAATTTCTCTCTGAAAGTTCTCCACTGCCTTAACCGGGTATTGAACTCACACTCTTTGCGTCCTGTTACTGGATCTAACCAACGCCTTTATCCACTCTGCCATGTGTCTGCGAGCGAAGTAATGTGTTCAGTTCGACATTCCAACAACCTGAAGAAAGCCAGAGTGTGCAACGGCCGAAACGTTGTAATAGATATGCCGACAAAGATGAGGACAAAACCCGAATAATGTAAATAATGTACATAATACCTCATCTCAGAAATATAGACAGATATATATATATGTGTGTGTGTGTATAGATAGATAGATAGTTATAGACTGTAACAGATAGATAGATAGATCGTTTTTTTCCTTAAAATTATCTTAACTATCTTCACTCCTCGTCAATGTTTATTGTGTCAAAAATTGATGATAAGAATTGTTTACATAATTCGGACTATTGTCATCATCTTTGTTGCCATATTTATCACAACGTTTCGGCCTTTGTACGCTCCGGCCTTCTTCAGTTGGCTGGAATGTAAAAATGAACTCTTTATTTCGCTCACTGGGGTAGACTGTTCTAATTTCCCGTGCCATGTCTAATGAATGTCAGTTATCAGATAGTGTCTCACAAAACTTTCACCCACTTTTCCGCACAAACTTATCTTCATCTTCTTCATCATCATCATCATCATCATCTTTATAATCATCTTCATTATCATCATCCCCTTCATCATCATCCCCTTCATCATCATCCCCTACATCATCATCATTACCTTCATCATCATCATTTCCAGCAGAATGAAATGTGGTACTGTAATTAATTTCTTTGTTTAAATTCATAAAGTCGAGTTACCAAGGAGGAAACTTCATTGGAACAAATATCCTGAATATATTTATAGAATCCACGTTACGCCGATGGGCAAATGATTGAAACCCTGAAGGTTTTGCTACAAATTGATTAGACCATAAATATCCGGTTTTTGGTTAGATTTGGTGTACTTCGTTTTACGACATATCAACACCTCAATGGGTTATCTAATGCCGACAAGGTTTTTAGGATAGGTTCGAACGAATAGAATATATATTCTTTATAAGAAATCAGTTTGTAGGAGATTTGGTTTGGTTTATTTTGTTTTACGGCATATGAACCTCAATTGGTTATTTGATGCCGACAAGATTTTTAGGATATATATATATATATATATATATATATATATATATATATATATATATATATATATATATATTTGATTGGATTGATGTGAGTTTGTGACCTGGGTTTCACGATTTTGCGATCGTCAGACAAACAATATGTTAGCTCTATCTCTGATATTGAGCGTTTTCTAATAAGTATCGCGCATATAATATATAAATAAATTATATATATATATATATATATTTATATAAACTTTTCATATATATATATATATATATATATATATATATATATATATGAATAATAACATTGAAAAGACTGACCGGAAACGTAAGATAATAAAATTCTAAATTAATTCAAATCACGATCACGAATCCCGTAAGGGTACCATATATATAATACAGCCGCAGGAGCAGAAGTCATGTTTCCTGGGCAAAAGAGCTTGACAGATCCCAGCCGTCTCTAGGCCGATTTGAATTCGGAGTTTTCCTTCTCCTCGGCCGGTTGCCAAGGCTATAGAACCCAATCTGTTAGAACTCTGCTAGTAACCCATAGCTGGCGAAAGAAGAGGATTACCATAAGTGAATATAATTGATCAGACTGAAATTCGAACTCGGCTCTCCGATTCCTCAATCCGTGACTCTACCTCCTCGACTTTGAAATGGTAATCACCTGCCATTATCAAACTGATGAGATTGCTATCAAGACAGGAGTAAATGGCTGTATTATTAACATAGATACTAAGTTGAGAGTTAATGACACCAGGAAGATCATTAATGAAAATCAAAAAGAAAGTAGGAGCAAGGATGGAGCCATGGAGGACGAGAATGGGATGACCCGGCGTAGTCCATTTGGCATCGCTGCTTTGGCATGACCGATTTGGCGTAGCCGATTCGACATAGGAATTTTTCAGCAGAGGAACGCTTAGTCGTCAGATTCCTACTACGTCGTTATAGTCAAATTTGTCCTCTCTCTCTCTCTCTATCTATCTATCTATCTCTTTCTCTCGTTTAGTAGTCAAATTAGTACTTCGTATTCTGCTCGAATAGTCCAATTTAAAAAAAAATATGAGCTAGGTATGCATCATCCTTCAATCTGGAAATTTATTGATGCCTTACGGAAAATTCAAAGGACTTGATGCATTTCCCGAAAAGTTGATCGTTGGATATCCCCACCTGCTAAAAAAAGCTAAAAATATATAGAGATACTGACGAACGAATCAAAAAATCATTAGATCCTATTGAATTCCTGAAGGGTGTTGCTCACAATTACGAAATAAAGAAGTAATTTTTCAAGATTAGATTTACTAAATTATTTATCTTTTTTTGAAATACAATATTTTTAATTTAAGTTTTAATTTACATTATTCCATTAGTGTTTTAAAATAGGATCCTTGATTCCCTAAATCTATAAAAAGTCAACTTGAAAGTTGGGAGTTTTCAATGCTTTTATCCGTTTTTGTATGTGTGAGGGGTGGGGATACGTTCGGTTAAAGACAGAAACGTCGAAACAGTCTGACGCCTAAACGGATGTTCCGAATAGTCCAATTATTTTTCTGACGTCGAGTCAGCCACGCCGAATCAAACACGCGAGATGTTTTCAATGCTTTTTATCCTTTTTGTGGGATGGGGGATGCTTCTGTTCAAAGACAGTGACGTCGAAACAATCTGACGCCTAAAATAGTCTAGTTATTTTCCTGACGCCGAATCAAACACGCCAGATGGGCGACGCCGAAACGTACCAGACTCCTAAAACGGAGTACAGATTATTTACACTGTTAACATTCGGACTAATGAAACAAAAAAACAACAGTTAAGAAGACTCCCGAGCCACCAACCGTTGTCCTAAAAGATTGTTTGGCATTAGTGTTTTAATACAACCCATAATTCCCTAAATGAATAACAAAAAGTCATATTGAAAGTTGGGTGTTTTCAATGTTTTTATCCTTTTTTGTGGGCGGAGAGGGTGCCTCCGGTAAAAAGTCATTGACTTCGAAACAGTCTGACCCTTAAACTGCTGTGCCAAATTGTCAGATTATTTTTCTGACGCCGAATCATCCAATCATTTTTCTGACGCCGAATATTCCAATCATTTTTATGACGCCGAATAATCCAATCATTCTTCTGACGCCGAATAAGCGACGCAAAACTGGCTACGCCGAAACGTACCAAATTCCTAGCGGATATCTGCATTAGTACGAAAGGAATTCGAACAGTAACCGTTCAGGGTTACTTATATTTCACGATTCAATAAGAAAGATTCGATCAGTTCAAAAATTTTGTCCAGATACAACGTAGCTTTTCAACTTGTGGAGAAGACCTACATATCAAACCCCGTCGAAAGCTTTTGAGATGCCCAAATCTACAGGCCGGCCTTCACCATTTTTATCTCGAGCTTGATAAACTCTTTCCGGGTAACATTTTAAACAAAAAAAGATATATATATATGTTAATATATGAAATGTAGAACTAAGCGCTAAGATTAATACTTGATATATCAATTTACTAAATATGACTTTATAGTAATTATGTCTCCGTGGATTAAGGCCAACTTCCCTAAAAAAACAAAAACAAAACAAAAGCTAAGCAATAAACAGATAATTAAGGCGGAACTGGATCTGAAGTAGTACTCACAATCTGGAGCCATTTTCAAGAACCCACCGCTGAGTCTTTTCACGACAGACGCTAACACAGACTTTACATTCGCTCAAGCGAATAGTGTCTTTCGACACAGAAATAATAAGACCCTACAGATCTATCTCTGCGTTCCACCTTGAAACAAGAACACTGTGAAAAATAAAATATGTTCTTCATTTTGAAGAGATTTTGATTGAAGAATAAAAAAAAATATGTTAATGTTTCATATATTTTTCTCTCTTTTTTCTTTTAAGTTTTAAATTTCGAGATTGAAGAATCAAGTCACAGATTCCTAACATATTTTTGGGAATTTAGAAAGTAACCCTAATCTGACACAAGGCTACAAAAATAAGGGCAGCGAGTGAGGATCGAATAACGTAGTATTCACGAGATTTAATACAAGCTTGTGCACTATAGCGCGACGCCCTCAGTTGTTAATAAATCTAGCATAATCTAGCGTAACTCTACATGGGTCTAGGTTTTATTACGAATCTAATCATCGCTTTTTAAAACAATAAACATTGCCGAGTATTGAAGATAGCTTAAATAATAGCGGTGTCAAAGAAAAATCTATCCTTTACACACTCCGTATTTTCGCTGGTACAAAGCAATATGAATGCCGTAAAATCTTATTATTATATAACGTTTTTCTTTTCTCTCAGTAAGCTCTCTATAATATAGTCGTGAATAAAGGTCAAAGAGGAAAAAAAGTGGGTTTGGAAAATGTGACACTCGCAGAACTTATTGTCAAGAGAGAAATACAGGAAAACAACCCTTAACCCAGGAGTTGGTAACTATGTGCCGACTTAGGGTTTTAAAATCATTCAGTGTACCAACAGCATACGTATTTTTATACAAGTCAAGATCAATATACCTGTTCTAGAACATATTTTATATGCAAATATATAGTATATATACTTTAGTATATATTAAAATTAAAACAGCTAAATATCTTCTTTGCTTTGTAGTAGTTATTGGTTCGGACTTTGTGATGTCATTTGCGGCTACGTGCCATTGGATATTGCTTGGCGTAGGTTGCTGACCCCTGACCTAAACAATACTATAACTGAATAATATTTTTCAACATTAAAGTATATTTCATCACATCTCCCTAATAGCTGTCACGATACAATATAAGTATTGGTTTTATCCGCTATTTGATAAGTTATATGAGTCTTGTTACGTAGTACTTTGGCAGCCATTTGTAATTGTTTTGTTTGGAGTGTGGACGAGTTTTTCCCCTTGTCGTATCTGTTTTTTTCATTGCTTCAGCTTTTAGGAGGCCCCAAATTTCTGGATATATTTTAAGTCTTGTTTTTTAAGTTTTTTGTATATTTTAACATTTCAATTTCCTTTTTTTTATTTTCTTTCAAGCTCTTGTATTATTTGTAAATATGGCAGTTAGGTCCAAGGATGAGTAATTCATTTTGCTGTTCTATTTTACTTTGTAGTAACATTCTTATATTGCATTTCTTTTTAATCTCCCGATCAAAGTCCTGCTAGTTCTGAAATTTCTCACATTTCATGATCATCAGATTCATGGGTCGCCAACCTTTTTCTGACTATGTGCCGACTTAGGGTTTAAAATCATTCAGTGTACCAACAGCATACGTATTTTTATACAAGTCAAGGTCAATATATCTGTTCTACAATATATTTTACATAGTAATATATACAATAATACGTAAAATACATTAATAGATATAAACTGTTTTTAAAAGTTTTTGTTTTATTGTTAATGGGATTCCAACGAGGTAACAGCTATGAAATAGTTAAATATCTTCTTTGCGTTGTCGTATTTATTGGTACGGACTTCGTGATGTCATTTGCGGCTGCGTGGCATTCGGAATAATTTGACGTGCCACGAGCGGCACGCGTGCCGTAGGTTGCTGACCACTGCAACCTGTCTAACGAGTTTGTGCAAATAGGTGACGGAGCAGGGATTAGGGGTTGCAGCAAAAAGGCAAACTTTACTAATGGCTGCAGAAGAGATGGCACCTAAATGAAGAATATCTATTGTAAACAGGGATTATATTCTGTGATTCGAATGGGACATTCAAATGAAGTATCCATCATGCAATAATTTTATTTTTTTGTGTTAAGAATCAAGAGTTAGTTTAATTCATCACTGATAATTCCTTTCTTATTTTTCTTATTTATTATCCAAATGGCAAATTTATTTAAAGACAGGAACAAAATGCGTCCGCTTCTCTGAATATTTAGTACAATTTAATAAGCTTAAAGTTCAAAATCTATCGCCGCTTTGATTGTTTTTACTAAGGTTTAATATAATTGGTATTGAATACTAATTTTAAAGAATAT
>CAHIKZ030005131.1:1097500-1130000 GCA_903632075.3 Acanthosepion pharaonis
ATAAATATAGCACATCTTAAGACTATATTACTACATATATATATACTAGCAGTAGAGCCCGGCGTTGCCCGGAGATGTAACAGTAAGAGATAAATCAAGTATCGACCATCATAAAGACTGAAAAATAAAATTGACAAAGATTATTGTTTATGGTTGACGGACATGCATGTCTTAATTAGTTTTTTTTTTTTTACGAATTGGTCAAACCCAAACTGAAACAAAAACATTGTTTTCAATCGTTATGAGTCTATCGATTGAATAGAATTTTATTATAAACAATTGTCTTGTAAATGAAATTTTTAAAGCATTCTGAATGTAAAAATAAAGAAAAAAGTGTGCAAGACCATAAGAAAGACTACCTGCAAAAAAAAAGTGAAGTTTTGTTGAAATCGGTTGAAAAATGTAGGAAATCCGATCCCATATATAAACGAACACACACAAACAACCTGCGTTTTATAATAAGTATAACTCGATATGAGTTGTCCCTCTTTCATTCTGGTGACAGAATCGTGTTTCCAAATTGATTTTGTGCAAAAACAATTGAGTTTTTCCAATTTTTGGTGCTGTCAGAACCACCGCAAGGTAATTTTACGTAGTCCTGTGAAGTTTTGTTGAAATCAGTTGAAAAATGTAGGAAATCCGATCCAATATATAAACGAACAGACACACACACACACACACACACACACACACACACAATCTGCGTTTTATAATAAGTAAGATATTGTGACCCTGGGTTTCACGCTCTATGCAGTCGTCAGTCAAACTGATTAATTTTATAAATTGTTGCTGCTTGGTGAGAACGTTTCATAAATGCAAAGTGTTAGAAAGGCTTGTTAAATAGTAATAATAATGACAATGCTTCATGTGAAGATTTCAAAAAACATATCATTACTATGTCTTTTTCTTATATGTGCAAGAAGACTTCTTATTCGTAGTAGGAGTAAAGAAGCCACGAAAATAAAAGGAAATAAAGACGAGTCATCCTTATTAAGAAAAAGAATATTTCAGATGAAAATTTCAGGTAACTTAAGTCAATTTGATTATATTACAAGCAAGCAATAAAATGAAAGAAAGACCATTCAAAAATTAATATTAGTAACAAAGCCTTATCAGAAAAATTCTGGTAACTTCAGACTATTTGGTCATATAGCAATAAAATGTAAGACCAATCAAAAAATAATATTAACAACGATGCCTGATATAAAAAAAATCAGGCAACTTAAGACTATTTGGTTACATTACAAGCAAATAATACAATCGAAGACGAGTCAGAAATTAATATTAACAACAATGATTCATATGAAAAATTCAGGCAACTTAAAACTTAAGTTTTATTACGAGTGAAAGAAAGCCAGCGATAAAATAAGATGAAAGAAAGACTAATAAAAATGATTAATAATAAAAAAGCTTCATCTAAGTAATTACAACAACTTAAGTTTATTACTAAATAATTTAAAGCAAGAGAAATATGATGAAAGAATTAATGGTGAAAATTAATAATAATTAATAATGAAATTCAGACAAGAAAAACATTGGAACAAAATGTTGAGTGAACAACAGGTTTAATCACTTAAGAGACATGGATTAATAATAAAGTAACAGGAAATACCGTAGTTCAGTGTGGCAATGCGTACGACTCAGACTATACGCCTTGCGACCCACTTTGCAACAACCGAAGATCAAATATGGATCGGAATGGAGATAGATACATTTTCCTTGTTTCATGAGAATTGCCAACAAAAATAATAAATATTATTATTTATTAGATTGATATTATTATTATTATTATTATTATTATTATTATTATTATTATTATTATTTCTGCTATGGACACACTACCTACCAAGTCTGCGGAAAGACCTAAGGCAGGTCGTGGTGTGTTGTTATTATAATACATTTCATGTTAATTTTTTTTTTTTTTTTTTTTTTTTTTTTTTTTTTTTTTTTTTTTTTTTTTTTATCTCCGATGAAGTTGCTAGCGTTACATAGACAAAGTTCTCCTTAGTGTGTGTGCTGTACTTAATAAGACAATTTTCTGTATGTCTCTTAAGCTGGGGTTTCCAGGGATTCTTTCAATGTGTTGTTTTGTTCCATTTTTATAATTCCAAGTGCACCTATTACCACTGGTATTATTCTTGTTTTCAATTTCACATTTTTCTATTTCAATTTCCAGGTCTTTGTATTTTGATAGTTTTTCAAATTCTTGGTTGCTATGTTACAATCCGCTGGACAAGCCATATCAATTAGTAGGCAAGTTTTTTCTTTCTGGTTTTTGACAATAATGTCCGGCCTATTTGCTTCAATTTTTCTGTCTGTGTGGATGGTATAATCCCATAGAATGGTGACATCTTCTATTTCTGTAACCGGCGCTGGCCGATGTTCATACCAGTGTTTGCTTACACATTTTCCAAAGTGTTTGCACATTGTCCAGTTATTATTATTATTATTATTATTATTATTATTATTATTATTTATTAGATTGTTTATTTACACTAATTAGATTGTTTATTGGAACGGTTAGCAAATTGATTCGAACGTTATAAAATGATAAATAAAGGCTTTGCATATTTTAATTATTTAGATATGAAGAAAAAAGAAAATCCTGTAATTTTTTAATTTTTTTTTTTGTTGTTGTTTGGTTTTCATTAGACAATCAGGCTTCATGTACATTTGATTTGTGAAGCAGCGTTGGTGCGTATAATTTATGGCGTTCTGAAATCAAGGAGAAATGATACGTATATAGATCATAGTGAATTGGGATCAAATACAGATCAAATATGGATCAGTATCCGACAGAATGATAAGATAAAGAACAAATAGGAAACGTTTATCGATCAAACATGCTTCACTTTTATTAAAGTTTCATCAGAGAATGGGATATAGAGAATAAGAAGAAATATTTTTTTTGTGTTGTTTGATTTTCATTGGTTGAGCAGGCTTCATGTACATTTGACTTGTTAAGCAGCGTTCGTGTGTATAATTTATAGCGTTCTGAAATCTAGGAGAGAGGACACATATAAAAATCATATTGAATCCTTAGGGCCGAGAGAAAGAGCTCGTGTTCCACTTTGTTAATATAACTACACCACAGGGACTGATGCTGACTAGGAGCTTTCAACATATAAGTATTGATGAAGTGGAGGGCTATGCTGATGACATAATATGTTTAAATACATGAGAGACGTGGATTAATAATACAGTAATAGGGAATATCGTAGTTCAGTGTGGCAATGCGTACGATTCCAAAGCTACGCCTTGCGACCCACTTGGCGACGATCGTTCCTATGAGCAGACGTTCTACTCATAGCGGATGGATGAGTCCATGTTGAACAATTAGGGTACAGAAAGTCGGTCGCCTTTTCTACACAACAAAATAAAAGTTGCACACGTCAAAAACTAACAATAATTAAAAAAGTCAGTGTCAAGGAAATTCAGGTATGAGATTATTACGTTTTATTACGCCTGGGTGAAAAGAAGCAAGATAAACAAAATGAAAGAAAGCCGAGTAAAATATTAAATAATAATGATAATGCTTCATCTGAAAATGTTAGAGAAGACGATGACGTCATCAAACTACGAACTGTAAGCAAATAATGCAATAAGATGGAAGTTAAACCAATTCAAATTAATAATAATAGACATTGTTTAATCAAAAAATGTCTGAAAACTTAAGAGTTTTTTTGTTATATTACAATAAGGAGTAAATAAGAAATAAAAACAAAATGAAAGGTAAACATTTCGAAAATTACTAATAATTAACAAGGCTCCATCAAAGACATTCTCACATTTTAGGCGTCCTTATACAAAGATAAGATTTAAATCCAATCAAACGAGAAGGAAACTCGAGACTTGTTACTAAATGGTTTAAAAGCAGTCGAAATAAAATGGAAGAAATACTAGACAAGAATTAATAATAATTGACACTGCCTTATACAAGAAATTCAACAATTTATGATTATTACAACTTGGCGTAAAATCAAGCGAAAAAAGGTGCAAGAAATAATGATTAAAAATTAATAACTATCAAGGCTTCATATAAGTGATCTGGACATGATTATTACTACTAAGTGTAAAAAATATAAGGAAAATAAGGTGAAAGAATTACTACTAAAATAATAATAATTGACGTCAAAAAAAAATTAAAACAATTGATGACTATTATTACTTGGTGTAAAGTCAGGATGAATAAAGTAAAAGAAATACTAATCATAAAGGAATAATAATTGAAAATGCTTCATAGAAGCGATTCAGACAACTTAAGACATTTACTGCTAGGTGTAAAAACAAGTAAAATAAGGTGGAAGAAATATTAGTCAAAAGTTCGTAATAATTGATCTAAGAAATTCATAAAATTTAAGTCTATTACTATTAGGTGCAAACAGAAGAACATAAAGATTAAAATAATACTCAAAAATCGATCATTTCCAATGCTTCTTCTAATTCTAACAACTTAAGCTTTATTACTAATTACTTTGAAAGCAAAAATGAATAATAATTAACAATTCGTCATCGAAGAAATACAGACATCTTAAGATTTTTAAATTTTATTACTACAAAGAGTAAATAAACAACACAAAGGAAATAAAAGATAAATACGTCAAAAGTCTATTAATAATTAACATATCTTTATCAAATAAATTGTGACAATATAAAACTGTTCAGTATTATTACTACTAGATCTGTTATTTATTATATGTTATTACTAATAGGACTTACTATTTATTAGCTTATAATACAACGTTGTCCTACTGTTTATTAGGTCTTACTATTTATTAGGTTTTATTTCTACAAGGTGTTACTGTTTATTAGGTTTTATTACTACATGGTTTTACTATTTATGCGATCTTATAACTAGTTCTTACTATTTATTATATTTTATTAATATTAGGCCTTAATAATTATTCGGTCTTATTACTACTAGGTCTTGTTATTTATTAGGTTTCATTACTACAAGTTCTAATTATTAGGTTTTATTGTTCCTAGGTCATACTATTTATTAGGTTTATGGCTACTAGGTCTTACTGTTTATTAGGTTTTATTACTACTGGGTCATAATATTTATTTGGTTTTATTACTACAAGGTTTTACTATTTATGCGATCTTATAACTAGTTCTTACTATTTATTAGGTTTTATTATTACTAGGTCATACTAATTATTCGGTCTTATTACTACAAGGTCTTGTTATTTATTAGGTTTCATTGCTACAAGGTCTTACTGTTTATTATGTTTTATTACTACTAGGTCTTACTAGTTATTCGGTCTCATTACTAGAATGTCTAACTATTACGTTTTATTGCTCCTAGGTCTTACTATTTATTAGGTTTATGGCTACTAATTCTTAATGTTTATTAGGATATATTACTACTAGGTCTTAATATTTATTTGTTCTTATTACTACTAGTTCTTAAAATTTAAATGTCTTTATTACTACTAACTCTTACTGTTTATTAGGTTTTATTACTAGTAGGTCTTACTGTTTATTAGGCTTTATTGCTTCAAGGTCATGAGGTGTTATTACTACGAGGTCTCAATATTTATTTCGTTTTATTACTACTAACTCTTAGTATTTATTAGGTTTTATTCCTACAAGGTGTAAACAAGGAATAAAAATGAAATGGAAGGTAAACTTGTCAAAAATGAATAATAATTGACAACGCTTAATAAAAAAAAAAACTATCATTTTTGCAAGGTGTAGATTTGAATCCAGTAAAAAAAAAATCCATTCGCTGAGAGCGAGGAAATAAAATTAATGGAAATGAAGAGTGAAAACAAAAGAAGAAATTTGCATTTATTTGTATGTCTTTTGAACAATGTCATTTAATCATATCTTGTGTTCCGTCTTTGGAGGAGAAAAAGGACGATGAGCACGAAGGAATGGTCCGGGTGGGTGGGTGCGTTGTGGGGGTGAGGCAGGCTTGTGCGCTTCGGGAGATGAGAAGGAAGAGTGAAGACGATATATATATATATATATATATATATATATATATGTGTGTGTGTGTGTGTGTGTGTGTGTGTGTGTGCGCGCGCGTGTTCGTATGTGTCGTTTCCACTTTTCTTTTCACCTTCTGCATATATATATATATATATATATATATATATATAGAGAGAGAGAGAGAGAGAGGAGAGATAGATAGATAGATAGATAGATAGGTTGTGCTTAAAGTCAAATGAATTAAGAGTCTGTTTTTTATTTTATTTTATTTTTAACGGCGAAACTGACCGATGTTCTAACTTAACAGAAATTTGAATTCTGATTTTCAGCACTGACATGTTCGTCCTCCTTTTGAAAATTGGCGGAATACAATCTTCCCCTTTACAACTCCAGTTATATCTACAGATCCTTCGTTTGAGATGAGATGATTTTGTATTTCCTACATGTAGCATTTTTAGATAAGAAGAAATCGACCAATTCAAAGCCGGACTGCCACTCAAAGTAGAGGATTACAGCTAAAATAGAAATTACCACATTTGACAGCATATAAGGCCCCTTTTGCTTTTACTAAAATTCCCCTGCGTCTTATATGCCACGTGTAGATTTAAAATTCGCGATAGTCGGCCGAAATTAGTTACCTGGCAACTCCTATTAGCTTAGACTTATGAAAGAGCAATGGAACACGTGGATGGCAGTACCTGATCATGACCATGCACTTCTTTCTTTTTATACGCCATATCCTTACAAGACGTAGACGATCGTGGCTCTCCACCTCCCTCTATCCCTTGCAGCTCACAACATGTTCCTTCCCTTTGCTATCTGCCCCAGAACTCGTTCTGTCATCCACTTGCGTACCCACCCCCAGGTATGTCACGAATCTTTTTCCCTTGTTTCTCTTTTCCTCTATTCGACCCGTGAGTATCAGATTCTCCAGGCCATGCTAAGTAAGTATGGGCCTCCTTCTTGTCTACATTCTCTCGAAGATCTCATCGTTGATCACACGCTCCGTCCACGAAATCCTCGGCATCCTTCTGTAGAACCACATCTCCGTCGGTTCGAGTCATTTCTTCATCCGTCCCGTCTACATATTTTCATTCACACGTCTTGGATCAAACATGGTATGGCTTTCAGGAACTTTCCAAAGGCGCTGCATGCTGGGATCTGCAGGGTGATAACATCAAGATGTCACCTTCCTGAAAAATTGATTAGAGTGCGAATCGAACCATGGTCTCATGGTAAGAAATCGAACCTTTTAACCATAAAAATAGCATAAAATGAAAATCGGAAAACCGTGTAATTTCCAATGGAATTCTTTATTCTTTTCTTTCTTTCTTTCTTTTTTTTTTTCTTTTTCTTTCTTTCTTTCTTTCTTTCTTTCTTTCTTTCTTTCTTTCTTAACATCACCCTTGCGTTCTTTCTATCTTTTTCAATATCAACTATGTCTTCCTTCCTTCCTTCCTTCCTTCCTTCCTTCCTTCCTTCCTTCCTTCCTTCCTAGGTTTTTCTTTTTTCTTTTCTTTCTTTCTTTCTTTCTTTCTTTCTTAACAGCACACTTGCGTACTTTCTATCTTTTTTAATATCAACTCTGTCTTCCTTCCTTCCTTCCTTCCTTCCTTCCTTCCTTCCTTTTTTCCTTCCTTTTTTCCTTCCATTCTTTCTTTCTTTCTTTCTTTCTTTCTTTCTTTCCTGTTATTACGTCTGCTTTCTGTTACTCATAAAATGGTGAAACCTGTTAATTTTGAATCTGTTCATTTGTACCCACTTACTTCTTTAAATAATGTCCTGCATATTTATGATTGTTACTGCAACATTTTGTGTAACTTATTTCCCTCATTTATTTGACGATTCAATAACGGAATTGTCATGGGTAATTTCTATCCTTGAAACTTTCAATTAAAACATTAACTTAAGAAATAAGATATAGCGGAAAATTAAAAATCAAAAAACCGCGAATTTTTTACGGGTACTACTCATAAAAATTGTTACACAGAATAAGTCAATGAAGAATTGATTGACTTATTAGTAACACGTTAGCCAAGTAAAGACAATTTTCGTGACGACACACCTGATATTGATTAAATTATATCCAGAACAACCTGGGAAAACTAATGTTCACCACCTCCACCATTGTTTTTATGGCACTTACTTCTAGTGGGAGATATGTATCACTTGCAAGTAATTCCACTCATATGTTCCTACTTGAAATGGTCGACGATGTCTTATGAGACGCCTAAGTAGGAGAGGTTAAGCCACTTGATAGAATTGAGAGTCGACGGCGACAGTGGCTAAAATGATTACCTGCAGGTTATTATTAATTTAGTTTGCTTGGAACAATTAAGCATAACAATTTATATACGAAAGCAATATATATATATATATATATATATATATATATGAGTATAGAATTTGTGTATACGGAAAAAATTCAAATAACAACACATATTATTCTTAAAAGAATGCTCAATACAGAGTATAACAAATATATTTATTTATTCAAAATTATAACATAAAATATTATAGAATCACTAAAACATAACCATTTTTGTTTCAACACTTCTGCTCTCTTATCAAGTGATAGTGCTGAATTGAAACAAAATGGTTATTTTTCTGGTGATTTTATAACATATTTATGTTATAATTTGAGAATAAATAATATAAATAAGAATATATATATATATATATATATATATATATATATATATATATATATGTATGTATATATATATGATGTAATGTAAATCTCCTAAAAACTCGGTGGGTGTGAAAATTTGGATAGCTAAATCGTCCAGTACCTTAAATCTCTGGTACAAAGAAAAGCTACACTAAATAGAGCAAAAGTAAAATAAATTATCTCATTAGTATATATATATATATATATATATATATATATATATATATATATTTAAGATAAACTTTAGGCGCCAGGCAAACCTACCTAGGTTTCACCGAAACGGATCGTCAAGGTCATGCTGGCCAGCATTAACAAGGCCAATATTACACATTCTTTTGCTATTGATTTGTTCTACTACAATCCGAAGTACCCAAGGTTTTTCCAAGCGAGTAGTACCACTGATATATATATATATATATATATATATATATATATATATATATATAAAATAGATGAGAAATATATATATATATATATATATATATATGTGTGTGTGTGTGTGTGTGTGTGTGTGTGTGTGTGTGTGTGTGTGTGTAGGCAAATATATGGATATAGATCCGATAGTATGAAGAAATATACAGAAAAAAAACAACAAAAATCTTAATATGCAATTATGCTGTATTATATAATTTATACATAATGTTGAATTTTATATGTTCTAATGTTAATTATGTTTTATGAATATGTCCTGATGATGGTCTTAAATAGACCGAAACGTCCGACGTTGACTTTATATTAACATTAATACAGCATAATTGCATATTAAGATTTTTGTTTGTTTTTTCTGTATATTTTTTTCTTATATATATATATATATATATATATATATATATATATATATATATATATATATATATATATATATCCAAGTAAGATGAGATGCTGCTTTGATACGCATCGAGATACTACTCCAATTGAGCTCTATCACTGATATTGAGCACTTTATCCCATAAATATAGCACACCTCAAAATTATATATATCTATAAATTTCCAAGATGACAAAATTCTGGTTGAATTCGATGTCCAGGACAGAGTAAGAATATAATATAATATAAAAGGCTCAAAAATAATATTCAATGGATTTAATTTATTACATTGGAATCGTAATTATGAATCAATTCATCAGACCTACAAATACAAGATATATATATATATATATATATATATATATATATATATATATATATATATATATATATCCGAGAGTTTCGGCTATGATATTAGCCGTTAGCAGGGTTGTTTTCTATAATAATTTTAAAGGAATTCATAGATTTTTCTATTTGTAACTACAGATAATTAAGGGATGTCTTCTATGAATTTACACGTTCCTGAACAAAGCATGTTAATGAAAAATTTGATTGTATACTGATCTATATATCTGCTTAAATGACTCACGTTACATGTCTCTGCACATAGATCAATTCGGACTCGTTTACACACATAGAAAGATACCTATACATGGTCTACATCTAGTATCTGTCTCTCTCAATATATATATATATATATATATATATATATATATATATATAGAGAGAGAGAGAGAGAGATAGATAGATAGATAATTACTATTATTTTATTATTGTAAAGTAAATGAACACTTAAAATATCATAAGGTAATATTTATTTCGTTAAGGTCGAAAAATTCGACCTCAACTTTTCAGACCACATTACACAAATATCTGTGTTTTGGACTTTACCCGTATTCGCCAATCCTATACTTGCATATATATATATATATATATATATATATATATATGTATTCGACTCTCACCCGTCGAAGTGCAGTTGAAATACACTCTAAACCAAGTTGCATCTGTGTAGTGAGTAAAATGATTTTGTCTATATGACAAAATTATAATAATTAATATAATAAATAATTATCGCTCTACTATCGGTAGCGAGCCCTCTTTTGGATTAATGCTGTGAATGTTGGAATTTATATATTACTTTCGTTCTCATCGCATCGGATATATATATATATATATATATATATATATATATATATATATATATATAGAGAGAGAGAGAGAGAGAGAGAGACATATTGCCCACGTATGCTTTTTTTATAATATCTAGATATAAGCAGGTGAACAAATTCAAAAGATAAAAATAGAATAATTTTGATCCTCTGGGATTTAATGTATTGGCGCAGCAGATCAATATTCAAAAATATACAGTGTAACCCGGATATAAGAGACCCGGATATAAGAGAAACCCGGATATAAGAGAGATTTTCTCTGGTCCCAAATTAGAGCCTGTGTTAATGTATATAAAATAGATCAAACCCGGATATAAGAGACTTCTTCTCCGGTCCCGACAACTCTCTTATATCCGGGTTATACTGTATATATATGTGTGTACGTATATATATATATGTGTGTGTGTGCGTGTTTCATTAAAGACTGACAGAGTACTGCGATTAAGCATTTTTAAGAACAACAGACATTTTGTGACGATTCATTTTAATTCGCAGAATATATACGCATATATATATATATATATATATATATATATATTCTGTGTAGTTGGGCAGTAAATGCTCTCCAAGGCAAATATTATCAGAGACAATGATTAATTTTATTTATCGACTTTTCAAAATTACGAATATATATATAAATATAGTTTTAAATTGTGCTATATTTATGATATAAAGTGATCAATATCAGAGATAAAGTGTATATTTATATTTATATACATATATATATATATATATATATATATATGTGTGTGTGTGTGTGTGTGTGTGTGTGTGTGTGTGTGTGTGTGTTATTTACATTATTCAGTCTATTGTACTCATCTTTGTCGCCATATTTATCACAACGTTTTGGCCGTTGTACACTCCGGCCTTCTTTTTAGGTGGTTGGAATGTCGAACTGAACCCTTTATTTCACTCACTAGGGTAGACTGTTCTAGTTCCACGTGCCATGTTTGATGGATGTCAGTTATCAGTTATCTCCTGTTAATTTTCCCTCTGAAAGTTTTCTACTGCCTTAACCGTGTATTGAACTCACACTCTTTGGGTCGTGTAACTGGATCTAACTAACGCCTTTTGAATGTAATGGATTTGACTGGAATTCGAACTCATCTCTCCGATTCTTCAATCCAAGCTGCTATCTTTCATACATATCTTTATAATCCGCGCTTCTCACTTTCTCGTTTGACTTTCATAGACTAAACACCTTCGTTTTATCTTGAGTTGCAATTTAATATCGTATTTAGTAATCAGTTAGTAAAAAAAAAGTTCTTACGAGAATAAGTTAGCGAGAGTAATGTACGAGATTAACCGAGAATGCACGAGACTTGCTATGACGTAGCACGCAATAGTTGCCACAAAGAGCCCCAAAGAAACAACAGATTTGTTTTCTACTAAGAAAAACTGAATAACAGAAAATAAATGAGCCTATCTTCAACTTATTGATATATTATGTTAAGTTTTGTAAATATCTGTCTCATCTGTAAAAGAATCATAGTTAAAGAACTATTTTTACATTCGTTAGAATACCGAGTTCAATACCCATGTGAAGACATATATTTCTTCTCTGAGATGAGGAATTATTAATATTTACATTATTTAGAATCGGACTATTGTCCTTATCATTGTTGTTATTATCACAATGTTTCAATTGTTGCGCCTTCTAGCCTTCTTCAGATGCTTTTCAATATTTTAACCTTCGAGGAATTTCAAAGAGAACCATTTATTTCATCTGCAGTTTAGATTGTACTCGTCCTACACCCCATGTACCCGGGTGTCTCGTCTGTGTCTTATTTCCTATTGCTTAGTTGTTACTCGCCTTGCTTCCACCAGGTCTATGTCTTCACAAACCGACCCAATCACAATTACTACGCCACCTAATTCGCGAACTTGTGTTTTAATCCACTAAGCAATTATTCAGTGGGACACTCCTGAGTGTAGAAATTGTAGCCTTAAACATAACCTGCGTGCTTCTGAACAGCTACTGAATTTACAGAGGTTTCTCTTTTCTTTGCAGCTTCTGCTACATTTTGAAGCCTTCTGTGAGGTCAATTTATTTATTAACGCTTCTCGTATATTGTATATTAGCTCCGAAGCTGCCCTTCGAAGGGACTGTAGATTAAACTTCGGCCTTTTACCTTCAGCGTCCTACGTACGTAAAATCTATAAAAATTTAGAAATAATAAAATTATTTTATCTTTGTTCGACACCTTAATTCGGCATAATTTTTCTTCGTATACACCGCCGATCTCCGTAGGTTGTTTACATTTAATTTGAGCGCAATTTTTATTTCCTTTTAAAATCACCATTCTTTATGATCCCTTCATATAAAGTCACACTTAAAGGACATTAAGGAACCCGAAATATGTAATATTTCGAATATGTCACAGTAGGCCTGCTAGAAGAAGAAAATAAAACATATGAGCAACGTACTGTGCCCCTCTTAAATTTTAATTACGGTTTAATTAGACGATACAAATTGCAACTACGAAGAAAAGCGAAATAAAAGTTAAATCTTTAATAAAGAAATATTTTAGAAACCTTTCATTCTGTTTTTATATATATATATATATATATATATATATATATATATATATAAATTTAACTTTAAATGAGTTATTTATTTTATTTTTAATCGCGTGTAACCACAGTAGTTATTACATGTTACTTCAGGTTGTTTATGATTCGCCGAGATGAAAAACGGACGGACGGACGGATACACGTGCACTGCGCTTTATATATATATATATATATATATATATATATATATATATATATATATATATATATATATATGCATGCTACGCCTCCTAAAGAGGTCGTTTTAACCTAGCATATGTGTTGATCGTATGATAGTATTGCCCTGTTTCTATAAAAATCTACTAAGTCTAAATCTGTACTATCCAGCTAAGGGTATTAAAATGATATCATATTTCTGTACTAAATACATACTAATTACATAATCTGTACTAAATACATAATTCTGTACATAAATCTGTACTATCCATCTAAGGGTATTGAAATCATGACACAAACCTTGTGTCAGACAAAGATAACTTAAATGATTCGAAGGCGTAGAAATCGGAGATTGATTTCAGTTTGTATTATCGATTCAGAATAAATAAATGCACACTCTCTTGTAAACAACATTGTTTCCTCTTTTTTGATGAATAACAATTTTATTTTTAAAAAATAAAAAAAAAATCTTTTCTTGACAAGGGAGGCAATCGTTGATTACTCCAAACTTACTACCTGTTACTTCTGTTTGTTTATGATTAGATTTCTATGCTACAACTTCTAAAGAGGTCGTTATAATCTAGCATATGTGTTGATCGTATGATAGTATTGATGAGTCATTTCTAGCCCTGTTTCTACTAAGTCTAAATCTGTAATATCCATATTGAACTCATATATTGACCTTGTGTCGGACAAAGCTAACTTAAATGAGTTAAAAGCGTAGAAATGATGTAATCGGAGATGAAATCCAGTTTGTCTTACGATTCAGAATAAATGGAATGCACACTCTCTTACAAACAACATTGTTTGCTCTTTTTTATGAATAACAGTTTTATTTAAAGAAAAATTCACTAAATAGATTCCTTTCTTAATGGTTTCTGACAGGGTTTTTTTTAAGATTTGGGTGTGAGTTTACGTTCAGTCAAATGTGGTCTGTTGTAATCTTACGTATTGACAATTACATTTGCCATATCTTTGTTAAACACTTGGCAAATATGACTGCTTTACATGTGGACGATGGATGCCAACTTATTCAACCAACCGCGAGGCGGGAGTGAAAAAAAATTTTTTTTTTTCTTTCCAATTTCTATTTAATAGCTGTCCGAGTAATTTCTTGCATATGCCGTTTGCAGGAAGAGGATGCCTAAACTACTCTAAACACTCAGCTACTCTTTGACGTTTTTTTAATGCTTGCTTTAGTGTGGCACAAGGCCAAAAGTAATAAACGCCCAGTGAAGATTGAACTCGTTACGCTGATGTAATCAGACAGACGATCCCGCTAATGATTGCCCTACGTCCGGGCGAATTTTATCTTTTCTACAAAACGTAGCTCAGTATCGGGGACACAGGGAGAATCGAAAATACTATACATGAGAAATGGACAACCCACACCGAAAGATAAAACTATTTAATAATTAAAAAAAATAATCACAGGCACTCAGCGTAGACTTAACTCAGTCAAAGTCAGACTCGTTCGTTAACAATTTACTCAAGCTGAGGCGCCTTTTTTTATTTACTAGATTTACCGAGGCGAAAGCACAGTGGAGTAACGAATTGAGGAATCGTAGAGCCGAGTTCGAATTCCAGTCGAATCCATTACATTCACTTACGCGCTAATACCCTTGGGAAAGGTATGAACCCTCTTCTTCTGCCCCTCCAGTTATGGGCAAATAGCAGAACAGACCGGAATCTATAGCTGGTCTAGCGCAGAAAGAAATGGCAACCTACTGCGGAAAAAAATCTGCCTCATCAGTCATGTATCAAAAGATACATGATCGCCTAAGCGTGTATCACGCATGGCACATAATTGAATCGAAGAGCCGAGTTCGAATTCCAGTCGAATCCATTACATTCACTTACGTGCTAATACCCTTGGGTAAGTTATTAATCCTCCTCTTCTCTCTCCAGCTCTTGGGTAAATAGCAGGACAGAAATGGTTCTATAGCCTTGGATAGCAACCGGGCTAGGTAACTCTGAATTCAAAACGTCAGACTATCTTGCCAAAGAAAGGCCACTTTCTATATATATATATATATATATATATATATATATATATATATATATATATATAAATTGTTGTTGTTGTAAAGCAACGACTCAACTGATAGTAGCAGATAGGAAAACGCAAGGAGAGTAAACGACAATACAACGAGATTTCGCATTAACTATCCGAGGCCACCATTTTGGTTCTTCCGTTGAGCAGCCGGAGTTTGCACGATGCACAGATTCGTGGCGTTTCCGAGGTAGGCCATTTTACAATTTCCGCCCCCTATATATATATATATATATATATATATATATATATATATATATAGGTAATAGATCCGTTGGTATTTTTTTTTTTCATCATGTATTCTCATTTTTCAGCGAATCTTTGGTTGCGGACCCAAGCATAAATTCCCGGTGATCGACCACAACTAAAAGTTTAATGAGCTTTTACGCAATCATCAGGTAGCTTGTTATTTGTGAAAATGGGCATTTTATAATTCTTTATATATTAAAAAAATATTCTATCACTTGAATATCCTTGCTTGAACCCGCTTCTAATGCTCTGGATGGAGCGGCTTGGGGAAAGAAGACGTGGCTATAGGGGACACAATCCGTTGGGTTAAGTGTACTTGGATGAGTTACACCACGGAATCTAGTGTGAGTGACGCTATATCAATTCGAGTTAGTTATCTCTTCATCACCGAGACGTGTTGATCCAGTGGGTATGACGCTTGCGTTGTATCGTAACTATCCGGGTCCGATTCTCTGTATATATATTCGACGTATGAAGGTCAAATAGATCAGTTCCTAGGAAACCGACAGCCCGACAACAGCACATGAGATTTGATTATAGTGGTGAAGGTTACGTGCAGGACCATCCACACTTTTTTAAGGGCCGAATACAGAGACCTGGTGCACTACGTGCCACAAGGTCCCAAAACGATCCTCCGCAGGTTTTGAATTCAGAGTTGTCCTTCTCCTAGACCAGTTGCCATTCAAGGCTATAGAACCCAGTCTGTCCTGCTATTTACCCATAGCTGGAGAGAGAAGAAAAGGATTCACACCTTTCCCAAGGGTATTAGCACATAAGTGAATGTAATCGATTCGACTGGAATTCGAATCCAAGCCGCTATACATTACTCCACCGTGCCTTCTCCTAATATATATATATATATATATATATATATATATATATATATATATATATATATATATATATATATATATATATATATATATAGAGAGAGAGAGAGAGAGAGAGAGAAAACGGGTATAGGTAATAGATCCGTTGGTATATAATCCAGGTTGATCCTAGTAACAATAGATATTAAAACTGATTCATAGAGAGAGAGCTCAATGTATTTATTATTACAGAGCATATATATTATGCAGCAAAAAGTCCAAATTTATAGTCTATTTCAAACTATAGAGAGATAGATATTTTTACAAAGCAACGCTTTTTTCATCTTACCTAATTTCAGCCTATGTCAGCTCAATAAATATTCTGCTCCCTGTCCAGATATCGGGAGCCAATGCCCCCCCCGCCGCTTGTTTCGCTTCAAATCTAAAGCATCTACCCTCACTCCGCCTTCTGCAGAAGTGAGATGGAGGGGCGTGTTTACTCTTTTCTTTTCTTTAGAATTTTACACAGATGTTTTTTGTTTTTTTTTTCCCCGAACTGGCTTCCTGATATTTCTCGGATTCCGTCGTTTGACTTGATGTCAAAAAAAATGGTTGGGGGCGGAGATGAAATAGTGTTATTTAATCCGCCTTTTAAACCTCTGCTGTTGACAAGCGAAAAGCATCAAGTTGCTAAAAAAATTTCTTATTCCTCCCATTCTCTCTCTATCTCTATCTCACTCCCTCACCTCATTTTCTCTCTCTATATATATATATATATATATATATATATATATATATATATATATATATATATATATATATATATATATATATATATATATATATATATATATATATATATATATATGTATATGTATATATATATATATATATATATATATATATATATGTATATATATATATGTATATGTATATATGTATATGTATATATATATATATATGTATATATATATATATGTATATGTATATATATATATATATATATATATATATATATGTATATATATATATCACACTCCCATTCTCTCTCTCTCTCTCTATATATATATATATATATATCACACTCCCACTCTCTTTCTCTCTCTCTCTCTCTTTCTCTCTCATTCTCTCTCTCTCAATTTTTCTGTCACTTTTTTACCCCTCTCTGTTCCTGAATGAATCAGGTTTTTAAAAAGTATTCTGGGTATAGTTTAGAGGAAGAAAAACTTGAAAATAGTAAACAATGACATTGATTTAGTTTCTCTGTAATTCTTTTTTTTTTCTTTATTTTTTTTTTACAAGCAAAAAAGAAAAATCGGGCCATTTTTTTTCAGTCGATTTAAAATAATATGTGAATACTTCCAGACTTCTTTCGAAATTGAGATATGACGTAAATGAATTCAGCTTCAATCCGAAAAAGAACACAGATACATTCTTTCTTTTCTAAGAGGTGTGTCCATTATTTTGGGACCCTTCTTCTTTTATGTGCCGTGTCCCTTCAGGACGTAGGCGATCATGGTTCTCCACCTCCTCCTATCCCATGTAGCTCTCAATATCTTTTGTCTTTTTGTTATTTCTCCCGGACTCTGTACTGCCATCCACTTGCTGAAGACCGTTAAGTATCTCACACGTTGCATTCCTCTTCCCTCTTACTCTCTATTCGCCCTGTGAGTATCAGATTTTCCAAGCACTCTTTTCTCATTACGTGTCCCAGAAATTTCAGCTGCGTCTTCCTAATGTTAAGTATAAGTTTCCTCTTTGTTTGCATCCTCTCCAAAACCTCATTGTTGCTCACACGCTCGTTCCATGGTATCGTTAGCATCCTTCTGTAGAACCATACCACTATTGCCTCGAGTCTCTTCTTCCTCTTCGAGGAGACCGTCCAACATTCGCTGCTCTAAATGAAGACAGATGTCACTTAGCAGTTTAGTACCCTTTTCTTAGTTACCAAAGTAATCGACCGGTGTCGGAATACTCTGCCTAGCTTTAGGAATGCGTCTTTGCTTATCCCAATACGTCTTCGGATCTCAGCGTCGCACTTTGCGTCTTCTTTCGGAATATTTCCCTGATATTTAAATTTCCGCATTTAGTTTCCCCAACAAACGCTTATGTCAGCAACAACGTAGTTCTAGATATAATGGCTACAAAAAAAGACAATATAGATTTAACACCAGGAAGAGACAGTTGAAATTTCGGAGGCACATGTTGAGAAAAGAGGCCCTGGAAAATTTGATACTCACAGGAGAGGTTAAAGGTCAGAGGACTAGAATAAAATAATACATAACGTATCTAGCGAGTTTAAGGAAAAATGAATGACTAAGCAAGATTTGGAAGAAATGGCAAAAGATAAGATATTGTGGAACTATAATCACTTAGGTCCTCAAGAGACACGGAAAATAGAGAAAGTGGCGCTTGGGGCTTGGATTTGATGAACATTAGCATAATTCACACACACACAAACACAAGCACATGCACACACACATACACACACACACATATATATATTTTGTATTTGGGCAGCAATCCTTCATTTATACAAGCTTCATTAAAAACGACAGACAAGGTACTACGATTAAGCTTTTTATTTAATTTTTCTTGTGTTCGAACAAGTGTTTTCTTTTTTTTGACGCTGTGTGTAGAAACTCTTCAAATGTTCTGTAATTCCGAGCGCTTTCGGCTATACTTTAAACATTATCAAGGATTTTTTTTTTCAATTTCATTGGGTGTCTGTTGTGTGTATATTATTTAGTCTTACAGGGATGTTTTATTTTCCGAACACAGTTAGTACATTGTGGCCGTGTTCGTAGTTAATCTTTTTTTTACATGTGGATGAGGTTATTATCTTAGTATTTTATAATAGTATGTTTCGGATGGAGTATGGTAAGTTTACGTTTGTGTGTTTAAATGGATTCTTATAGAGCAGTGCTCAGATAGGCCTCTGTTACACCTATCTGACCACAGCTGCGTTAGAACTCATTTACATACACACACAAACTTACCAGATCTATCCGAAACCCACTAGTACAAAATACAAATATAATAACCTCTTCCACATGTAAAAAAAAGATTAAAAATAATGGAAGCCTTAATAGTAAAAAAAGAAAAAGCCAACATTAATATTAACTACGAAACATGGCTACGATGTGGTGTGTTCAGAAAATAAAACATCTCTATAATTCTAAAAACATACACACAACCCATACATCGATTAAAAAGCAAAAATAAAATCATGGTTAAAAGTATAGCTGAAAGCGCTCGGAATTATAGAACGTTTGGACAGTTTCTACAACACTTGTTCGAACATAAGAAAAAATAAATATAAAGCTTAATCGCAGTACCTTGTCTGTCGACTTTATTGAAACATGCATAAATGAAGGGGTGCTGCCTAAATACACATATATGTGTGTGTGTTTGTCGTTGTGTGTGTGCGCGCGTGTGTGTATGTTATAAAATTGGGTATATTATCCCGAGAGAGTTATAAATTATTGATAATTGGAAACGTTCATGAAAGTATAGTGTATTTGAAAATATATTCGATTATGCACCCATCTGTATAGGCTTCATCAGATCGAAAAGGAAATATATATACATATATATATATATATATATATATATATATATATATATATATATGACAAAGTGAAAAAATGATTTAATATGATGCGTTTTGTCCAACATACGATTTACTCAATATTGTTCCTGATATATAAAAATATGTATAGTTATCTAATATATATATATATATATACACACACACACATATATATATATATAACTTGGTTATATTAGTGGTATATATATATATATATATAGATAGATAGATAGATAGATAGATAGATAGATAGATATTAGTGGAAAATATACATACATATGCAAAATATATAAATACCCATACATGTATATGTTTAGAAAAAAAAATCCAAGAGGAAGAATCCAGGTAGAACTCATCTCTCCTAAAATTCTCTCTGTTAAGGTTTAATCTCCCTCCTCCTCATACTTACACTCTCTCTAAATTCTGTGTTTATTTCCGGAATGGTTTTTTTTCTGTTTTCTTTTTGAATTTGTAGGTCTGATGAATTGGATCGTATTTACGATTTCAATGGAATAAATTATGACCATGGAATATTAGTGTTTAAGTTTTTACTATCTATCTATCTATCTATCTATATATATATATATATATATATATATATATATATATATATATATATATATATATATAAAGTAAATTCCCAAGAGGATAGATTACAGGTAGAATTTAATGTCTAGAACAGAGTAAGAATATAATATAAAAGGCTCAAACACTAATATTCCATCGTTACATGGTTTTTCTTTTTGAATTAGTCGGTCTGATGAATTGGATCGTGATTACGATTCCAATGTGATAAATTGTAAACATGGAATATTAGTGTTTGAGCATTTTATATATATATATATATATATATATATATATATATATATATATATATATATATATATCATTGAATAATATGGACACATTCTGTTTACTTATTTTTATACTGATCCTTAATCATACTATGCAATAACTCTTCTCCATCAACTGTTTTTTGGGAAAAAGAAAGCAACATTCGATATCACTGTAAATGTCTTGGGAGATTGTATATCTGGCAAAGAAATGTAAGTATATATGTTAGCTTGATGACCAGAACATTATGAAGACGTTTTTCATTTCATTTGTCGGATACAAGTTCTATTGCGTAATACTAAAAACACATTCATGCCCGCATTCTCAATACAGGAAAAAACTTGTTGACAACACCAATATACTACACCATGAAAATAATCAACAAAAACTTCAAATTCCCGATGTCCTCTATAATAAATTCAATCAAACACCCAACATGCTTATTACAAATATAGCAACCACATATTAAAGTTCAAATAATATTTAGTACGTTTTTTACATTTCCGCTCAGCTCTCTTATATAGGAACGCTTGTTTTAAAAAAATTCCATGGCTACAATGGATAAATTTAATATTCAAACATGACTATAAAAGAGTGCATTCGTTTGTTTTTTTAAAAGTCACCATCACAACGTAATACACTTTTTATCGCAGTTACAATAAGTTTGTCTTTGTAATTTAACCCAGATGATCTTAAGATCGAAAGATTGGTTTGGTCTGTTTTGTTTTACGGCATATCAAACTCAATGGGTTATTTAATGCCGACAAGATTTCTATTGCTGGTATAAATTATTTCCAAAAATATATTCCTGGTATAATTTTTTTTTTTTTTTAAATGTATTGCTGGTAATATTTGTTTCTTCAAAAATGTATGGCTGGTAATAATGTATTGATGTTTAAAAATTATTTACAAAAATGAATTGCTTGTAATAATTATTTACAAAAATGTATTGCTGGTAATATTTTTCTTCCAAAATGTTTTGCTGTCAATAATGTATTGCTGGTAATAATTATTTACAAAAATGTATTGCTGGTAATATTTTTCTTCCAAAATGTTTTGCTGTCAATAATGTATTGCTGGTAATAATTATTTACAAAAATGTATTGTTGGTAATATTTTTTCTTCCAAAATGTTTTGCTGTCAATAATGTATTGCTGGTAATAATTATTTACAAAATGTATTGGCTGGTAATATTTTTTTCTTCCAAAATGTTTTGCTGTCAATAATGTATTGCTGGTAATAATTATTTACAAAAATGTATTGCTGGTAATATTTTTCTTCCAAATGTTTTTGTTGTCAGTAATGTATTGCTGGTAATAATTATTTAAAAAATGTATTGCTGGTAATATTTTTCTTCCAAAATGTTTTGTAAGGTGTATTTTTTCTTCCAAAATGTTTTTTTGCTGTCAATAATGTATTGCTGGTAATAATTATTTACAAAAATGTATTGCTGGTAATATTTTTCTTCCAAAACGTTTTGCTGTCAGTAATGTATTGCTGGTAATAATTATTTACAAAAATGTATTGCTGGTAATATTTTTCTTCCAAAATGTTTTGCTGTCAATAATGTATTGCTGGTAATAATTATTTACAAAAATGTATTGCTGGTAATATTTTTCTTCCAAAATGTTTTGCTGTCAGTAATGTATTGCTGGTAATAATTATTTACAAAAATGTATTGCTGGTAATATTTTTCTTCCAAAATGTTTTGCTGTCAATAATGTATTTACTGGTAATAATTTTTTACAAAAATGTATTGCTGGTAATATTTTTCTTCCAAAAAATGTTTTGCTGTCAATAATGTATTGCTGGTAATAATTATTTACAAAAATGTATTGCTGGTAATATTTTTCTTCCAAAATGTTTTGTCAATATTACTGGTCATTTACAAAAATGTAATATTGTTTTGGTAAATTGCTGGTAATAATTATTTACAAAAAAAATGTATTGCTGGTAATATTTTTCTTCCAAAATGTTTTGCTGTCAATAATGTATTGCTGGTAATAATTATTTACAAAAATGTATTGCTGGTAATATTTTTCTTCCAAAATGTTTTTATGTCAATAATGTATTGCTGGTAATAATTATTTAAAAATGTATTGCTGGTAATATTTTTCTTCAAAATTTTTTCAAAAAATGGTAATAATTATTACAAAAATGTTTACTGGTAATATTTTTCTTCCAAAATGTTTTTTGCTGTCAATAATGTATTACTGGTAATAATTTTTTACAAAATGTATTGCTGATAATATTTTTCTTCAAAATGTTTTGCTGTCAATAATGTATTGCTGGTAATAATTATTTACAAAAATGTATTGTTGGTAATATTTTTCTTCCAAAATGTTTTGCTGTCAATAATGTATTGCTGGTAATAATTATTTACAAAAATGTATTGCTGGTAATATTTTTCTTCCAAAATGTTTTGCTGTCAATAATGTATTGCTGGTAATAATTATTTACAAAAATGTATTGCTGGTAATATTTTTCTTCCAAAATGTTTTGCTGTCAATAATGTATTGCTGGTAATAATTATTTACAAAAATGTATTGCTGGTAATATTTTTCTTCCAAAATGTTTTGCTGTCAATAATGTATTTATTTACAAAATGTATTTATGTATAATTATTTACAAAAATGTCAATTGTATTGCTGGTAATATTATTTTTCTTCTAGTAAAAAATGTTTTGCTGTCAATAATGTATTGCTGGTAATAATTATTTACAAAAATGTATTGCTGGTAATATTTTTCTTCCAAAATGTTTTGCTGTCAATAATGTATTGCTGGTAATAATTATTTACAAAAAATGTATTGCTGGTAATATTTTCTTCCAAAATGTTTTGCTGTCAATAATGTATTGCTGGTAATAATTATTTACAAAAATGTATTGTTGGTAATATTTTTCTTCCAAAATGTTTTGCTGTCAATAATGTATTGCTGGTAATAATTATTTTAAAAATGTATTGCTGGTAATATTTTTCTTCCAAAATGTTTTGCTGTCAATAATGTATTGCTGGTAATAATTATTTACAAAAAATGTATTGCTGGTAATATTTTTTTCAAAAATGTTTTGCCAAAATGTTTTAGTAATCAATTTACAAAAATGTATTGCTGATAATATTTTTCTTCAAAATGTTTTGGTCAATAATTATTTTTTAAAAAATGTATTGCTGGTAATATTTTTCTTCCAAAATGTTTTGCTGTCATATTTTTCTTCAAAAATGTCAATTGCTGGTAATAATTATTTACAAAAAATGTATTGCTGATAATATTTTTCTTCCAAAAATGTTTTGCTTTAATTTGTACTGTCAATTTAATGTATTATTTGGTAATATTTTTCTTCAAAATGTTTTTGCTGTCAATAAATTATTTATTTAAAAAATGTATTTGGTAATATTTTTCTTCAAAATGTTTTGCTGTCAATAATGTATTGTTTGGTAATAATTATTTCTGGTAATATTTTCTTCCAAAATGTTTTGCTGTCAATAATGTATTGCTGGTAATAATTATTTACAAAAATGTATTGTTGATAATATTTTTCTTCCTCGTATAATTATTTAAAAAAAATGTTTTTCTTCAAAAATGTATTGTATTGGTAATAATTATTTACAAAAATGTATTGTTGGTAATATTTTTTCTTCCAAAATGTTTTGCTGTCAATAATGTATTGCTGTAATAATTATTTTGTATTGCTGGTAATAATTTTCAGAAAAAAATGTTTTGCTGTCAAAAATGTATTGCTGTAATAATTATTTACAAAAATATAATTTTCTTCCAAAATGTTTTGCTGTCAATAATGTATTGCTGGTAATAATTATTTACAAAAATGTATTGCTGGTAATATTTTTCTTCCAAAATGTTTTGCTGTCAATAATGTATTGCTGGTAATAATTATTTACAAAAAAATGTATTATTTGGTATTGCATTTTTTCTTCCAAAATGTTTTGCTGTCAATAATGTATTGCTGGTAATAATTATTTACAAAAATGTATTGCTGGTAATATTTTTTCTTCCAAAATGTTTTGCTGTCAATAATGTATTGCTGGTAATAATTATTTACAAAATGTATTGCTGGTAATATTTTTCTTCCAAAATGTTTTGCTGTCAATAATGTATTGCTGGTAATAATTATTTACAAAATGTATTGCTGGTAATATTTTTCTTCCAAAATGTTTTGCTGTCAATAATGTATTGCTGGTAATAATTATTTATAAAAAATGTATTGCTGGTAATATTTTTCTTCCAAAATGTTTTGCTGTCAGTAATGTATTGCTGGTAATAATTATTTACAAAAATGTATTGTTGGTAATATTTTTCTTCAAAATGTTTTGCTGTCAATAATGTATTGCTGGTAATAATAATTTAAAAAATGTATTGCTGATAATATTTTTCTTCCAAAATGTTTTGCTGGCAATAATTTATTGCTCGTAATAATTATTTACAAAAATGTATTGCTGGTAATATTTTTCTTCCAAAATGTTTTGCTGGCAATAATTTATTGCTCGTAATAATTATTTACAAAAATGTATTGCTGATAATATTTTTCTTCCAAAATGTTTTGCTGGCAATAATTTATTGCTCGTAATAATTATTTACAAAAATGTATTGCTGGTAATATTTTTCTTCCAAAATGTTTTGCTGTCAATAATGTATTGCTGGTAATAATTATTTACAAAAATGTATTGCTGGTAATATTTTTCTTCCAAAATGTTTTGCTGTCAATAATATATTGCTGGTAATAATTATTTACAAAATGTATTACTGGTAATATTTTTTCTTCCAAAATGTTTTGCTGTCAATAATGTATTGCTGGTAATAATTATTTACAAAATGTATTGCTGGTAATATTTTTCTTCCAAAATGTTTTGCTGTCAATAATGTATTGCTGGTAATAATTATTTACAAAAATGTATTCCTGCTAATATTTTTCTTCAAAAATGTTTTGCTGTCAGTAATGTATTGCTGGTAATAATTATTTACAAAAATGTATTGCTGGTAATATTTTTCTTCCAAAATGTTTTGCTGTCAATAATGTATTGCTGGTAATAATAATTTACAAAAATGTATTGCTGATAATATTTTTCTTCAAAAATGTTTTGCTGGCAATAATTTATTGCTCGTAATAATTATTTACAAAAATGTATTGCTGGTAATATTTTTCTTCCAAAATGTTTTGCTGGCAATAATTTATTGCTCGTAATAATTATTTACAAAAATGTATTGCTGATAATATTTTTCTTCCAAAATGTTTTTGCTGGCAATAATTTATTGCTCGTAATAATTATTTACAAAATGTATTGCTGGTAATATTTTTCTTCCAAAAATGTTTTGCTGTCAATAATGTATTGCTGGTAATAATTATTTACAAAAAATGTATTGCTGGTAATATTTTTCTTCCAAAAATGTTTTGCTGTCAATAATATATTATTGGTAATAATTATTTACAAAAATGTATTGCTGGTAATATTTTTCTTCCAAAAATGTTTTGCTGTCAATAATGTATTGCTGGTAATAATTATTTACAAAAATGTATTGCTGGTAATATTTTTCTTCAAAAATGTTTTGCTGTCAATAATGTATTGCTGGTAATAATTATTTACAAAAATGTATTCCTGCTAATATTTTTTCTTCAAAATGTTTTGCTGGCAATAATTTATTGCTCGTAATAATTATTTACAAAAATGTATTGCTGGTAATATTTTTCTTCCAAAATGTTTTGCTGTCAATAATGTATTGCTGATAATAATTATTTACAAAAATGTATTCCTGCTAATATTTTTCTTCCAAAATGTTTTGCTGTCAATAATGTATTGCTGGTAATAATTATTTACAAAAATGTATTGCTGGTAATATTTTTCTTCCAAAATGTTTTGCTGTCAATAATGTATTGCTGGTAATAATTATTTACAAAAATGTATGCTGATAATATTTTTTCTTCCAAAATGTTTTGCTGTCAATAATGTATTGCTGGTAATAATTATTTACAAAAATGTATTGCTGGTAATATTTTTCTTCCAAAATGTTTTGCTGTCAATAATGTATTGCTGGTAATAATTATTTACAAAAATGTATTCCTGCTAATATTTTTCTTCAAAAATGTTTTGCTGGCAATAATTTATTGCTCGTAATAATTATTTACAAAAATGTATTGCTGGTAATATTTTTCTTCCAAAATGTTTTGCTGTCAATAATGTATTGCTGGTAATAATTATTTACAAAAAATGTATTCCTGCTAATATTTTTCTTCAAAAATGTTTTGCTGGCAATAATTTATTGCTCGTAATAATTATTTACAAAAATGTATTGCTGGTAATATTTTTCTTCCAAAATGTTTTGCTGTCAATAATGTATTGCTGGTAATAATTATTTACAAAAATGTATTCCTGCTAATATTTTTCTTCAAAAATGTTTTGCTGGCAATAATTTATTGCTCGTAATAATTATTTACAAAAATATATTGCTGGTAATACTTTTTTTTTTTCAAAAATGTATTACTAGAATTGAAAACTATTTTTACACTTTCATACTGTTTTCACCCTAGTTTGGACATTAACTATTTGACCATAGGTAAGAAACTAACAGTTGCTACCACCCTGGTTTATGATGGACCTGGGAATACCAGACATTAAGAGGTGGTTTCACGATCCTCAAACCTCCTGATTGGAGGACTTGCTGTCTTACCCAGGAGGCGGATATAATTTATCGTCTTACCCATGACGCAGAACGAAAGTACTTGGGTTAAAAAAAAGTACGGCGCCTTCCTTGATGAAATTCATATTAACATCACGGAACTGATTTGAGAACTGGAAAAAACAGTAACAAATAAGTAGACAATATGTCTATATCATTCAATGAAACATATTTTAATGAAGATAAGCTGCCTTTATATATATAAAATTAATTATTTTTAATAATATGTAGAAATCTCCACTTTTACCTGAAGACGGTCGCGAGACCAGAAACACGTGTCGTAAAATTATGTAAAACAAAGCATAATATTTTTTCTAAATAAATTCACATTACAACCAAAAACGTTAGCGGCACCTCTCTTCTCTTCTTTTTTATATATATATATATATATATATATATATATATATATATATATATATATATATATATATATATATATATATATATATATAAAAGGCAGGATGTGTGTGAGTGTAACGAATGCGCGGCCGCAATTTTTTTCGACGGATTTGCACCAAAACTTACATGCGCACATGCTGCAAGTTAGCGGAAAGGCCAAGACCGACATTGCATTTCCCAACTCCCATCGAGAGTAGGAATAATCGATTTTTTTCATGATTCTGCCGCAGTTTTCATGTAGTTTGCAGCCATTTTCTACTGGCCAGAGTGAGAGCCTATAGCTGGCTGCCACGAATAGGCAGGAACATTCTATTGGCCAGCGTGAGAGCCAACACCTGACTAACATGAATGTTAACTAGCATGCAAAAAAAAATCGAGAGCTGCATTCGTCACAAGTGGGAAAAATTTAAATCTTCATGGCACTTTACTCCAATTGGCTCATTCGGTTGCTTAAACTCAATATTGATTCTGATTCCGCAGAACTGGGTTGTGTGTGAAATAGTATTTGTTGTTAACATTCTTTTTTCATTCGGTTTTTCCAGTTACGAGTCCTTTTTTAAAGCTGATCGTTCTGTGTTCATTTTGTTTAGTTCATTATTCGTAACAGATTTAATGTTTAGTATAGAGATTAGAAAAAAGTCGCAGTGTGAGATAGGTAAGAAGTAAGGCATGTAGCAACATCAGCACGGCAAAGGGCACTCCTTTAAAGGCAAGGAAGGGCAAAAATATTTTCAAGCCAAGTGATAGCGATTGATGTATGAGTCGTACGTTTTTTGAATCAAGCACGGGCAACACCGGGCCATGCTGCTAGTATATATATATATATATATATATATGTGTGTGTGTGTGTGTGTGTGTGTGTGTGTGTGTGTGTGTGTGTGTGTGAGGCACGGTGTAGTAATGGATAGCGACTTGGATTGAGGAATCGGAGAGCCGAGTCAAATTCCAGTCGAATCTATTACATTCACTTACGTGCTAATACATTTGGGGAAAGTGTGAATCCTCTTCTTCTCCCTCCAGCTATGGGTAAATAGCAGGACAGACTGGGTTCTATAACTGGTCTAGGAGAAGGAAAACTTTGAATTCAAAACCTGCGGAGGGTCCTTTGGGGACCCTGTGGCACTACGTGCCACAGGTCTCTGTATTCGGCCCTTCAAAAGTTGTGGATGGTCCTGCACGAAACCTTCACCAATATAATCAAATCGCATGTGCTGTTGTCGGGCTGTCGGTTTCCTATGAACTGATCTGCTTGACGGGAGAGTCATATATATATATATATATATATATATATATATATATATATATATATATATATATATATATATATATATTTACTGTGCTTAGTTTAACCTTTCTATTAAGCGACATTTTGGGACACTCGATTAGTCTGAGAACTAATAATATTTACCATATTGTTCCGGGAGACAATTTTTCCTGACCATCAGACCAAGGTAGGCGCCCAACACGTCATTTCTATAAATGACCCAGAGTAACCGCATTGACAGCGTCGTCCAATCTAATCCCAATAAAACAATGTCCAACCCCATTTAATATTTTTCTCTCTCGTTGTACTTATATTTTCCCGCGCTCGCATTTCCTGTATTTCTTCACGAACAGACCAATTTCAGAAGTAGATACTCCAGTGCTCATCGACACTTTCGAGACGACTGTCGCCCACTCACAGAAATAGAAAGTAATCGTTTTATGATGAGGAACAATTGACGAGCAGACTAGTACCGGCGTCAGCTTGAGAGCGAAGTAGGATATTATAGGAATTTATTTAAATTTAATACCCAGACTTAATGAGCATTCAAAACGATTAATATAAAATTTATGACGTGGGCGATCATGGTCCTCCACTATTTCCTGTCCTTTTCAACTCGTATTAATGTTTGTTTTTTCGCTATCACTTCCAGCAAAACCTCGTTAGGTAAGTTACTCACTGTTTTCCCTGTCCCTACAGGACGTGGGCGTTCATGGTTCTCCACATCTTCCGATCATTATGACTATAATTGTCGTTTTACTACCATCCGACACCCTGTTCTGTCATTCATTTACACAATCTCCCTTGGTAATTCACTCTCTTTACCCTGTCTACTCAGGATGTGGACGTTCATGGTTCTCCACAACTTCTTAATTTTTAGCTCTGAGCATAATTGTTGTTTGGCTGCCCTTCTACACCCCGTTCTGTAATCTCTTTACATAAGCTTGTTAGTTAGTTCACTCTCTTTCCCCTCTCCCTATAGGACGTAGGCTATGGTTCTCCACAACTTCCTATCATTTCACCTCTGAGCATAACTGTCTTTTTATTACCATCCAGCTTCCACATTTCTTATCCATTTACACAAGCTTATTAGGTACTTAAATCACTTACTCCTGTCCCGACAGAACGTGAACGTTCATCGTTCTCCACAACTTCCTATCATTTTTTACCTCAGAACATAGTTTCCTTTTCCTAACCGTCCAGCTCCCTGTTCTGTCATTCATTTACACAAGCTGGTTAGATAGGTGTCTCACTTTCTTCCGCCCCAACAGGACCTAAACGTTCATGGTTCTCCACAACTTCCTATAATTTTTACTACGGAACATATTTGTCATTTTGTTATGTCTCCAACACCTGTTCTTTCTTTCTTTTAAACAAACACGTTAGGAAGGATTTGTGTTGCCTTTCTTCTACCTCTTCACTATGTCCTCTGAGTGTCAAATTTTCCAAGCCTTCTTTCCTCATTATGTACCCAATGTCATTGTTTCCATTTTTTTTTAAACTTCGTCGTTGCTGACATGTTCAGTCCATGATATTCTCAGCAGCCTTCTGTAGAGCCACACTTCTGTAATTACAAGTCTCTTATTTATCTGTGATGACATCGTCCAGCATTCGTTGCCGTATCTCAGTACCGATGTTATATAGCAATTATGTACTCTTCTCTTTGTTTTTAATGATGTTTTCCTGTTTTTTAATAGTTTGCTTAGCTTTTGGAAGGCACCTTTCGCACTCCCAATGCACCTTCGGATTTCGCTGTTTCGTTTTCTGTCCTCTGTTAAAACACATCTTTTTGTACTTGGATTTTCGTATCTTCACTTTGAAATTCGCATGTTTGGCTGTTTTTTTTGCTAACAAACATACAGCCATGTGCAAATTAATTGAAACAACCGCTTTAATTTTCTTTCACCATACGGTTGGTTTTAGATCCACTGGTGTGACAGGGTGTAATCGATTTCAATTTTTTCCTCAGATTAGGTTATTGGCAGGGGTGTACAGTAATATGAATCTATTTTCGGGGTGTATGATGAAATTTGCTTGGCCTTGAAAAATATTGTGCCATCCGTGATGCATCATATTTTTATCACGCCCAGACATTATTGTCTCGACTGTCGATTAGTTGTCCTACGGCCATTGTCTGCGATGGACGTTACTCCAAGGAAGCGTACAAAAATTGTAACGCTGCAGGAACAGCGGTAAGCATTACCAATGAGCAAATCAAAGTACTATAGACTGACCCAGAAACTCTCCTGATTTAAATAAAATTGAGAATCCGTGGTCAATCTGCAAAGAAAGACTTCGTGGAATGAATATACGAAGTACTAACAGGTGCACTTTGTCATGTTTCAGCGGAAAAATACAAAAAAAAATAAATAATAACGGAATTATTCGTTTTGTTACATTTAATTTGCACAGGGATGTATATTTGGTGAAACTTGACTAATGCATGGAATAATAATGCAACACAAAAGGTACTTAGAACAAAATGTATTGAAACAAGAAAGTGTACACAATATTTACATATAGTCTTTTGGTATATTATTGGGAAGACCGTTCCTGGAGAATGTGTTGACTGAGTCGCAGTCGGGCAGAGTCTCTGGTTGAATCTCTTGATTCCTCCCTCTCTTCCCGGTACCAACAATATTTATATGGTCGGTACTCCACTATGCAAATTAGGTGGATCCTACCACAACAATATTCTCTTTTCTTGCAATTGGGGCTTAGTCCTTTCTTCTCGCTTTGATTTACTAACCTTTGTCGGAGCTTCTGTTGCTTTCTTTCTGTGTGTGCTATCATCACCGTGTCATTTTCATATCTTTAGATTGTGGCCGAAAATAATGATTCCGCGCAGGGACGGGTTTTCTGAGGCCCTAAACTATAAGAAATCCGAGAACGTTATCTACAGAATTTCGGAGGAAAAATATAAATATAATTATACAAAATTATTACCAATTAATGATTACCAAATAAAATTAGTTACAAAATGTTCGTTTTGACGAATTAATCGATATATTCCATTTGCTGCATGTAAAAATAATTATTGGTCTTACGAAAGAGCAAATAAACAGTAGAAATATTTAAAGAGCAAATATACAGTAGAAATATTTAAAGAAAATTAAATTTAATAATAATCCCCTCTTGAACTCAAACATTCTTTTATGTGATTTTTATTCAGTAAAATCATCGATTATTTCACCGAAAGGAAAGCAGCGTCATTTGTCAATTTCTATACATAGACTGGTTGAATTTAGTCTTCTATTTAAAGAAATGTATGTCTGTCCGAGGTTGATTGTTTATTC
>CAHIKZ030005131.1:1135000-1177500 GCA_903632075.3 Acanthosepion pharaonis
TATCACAACGTTTCGGCCTTTTTCAGATGGTTGGAATGTCGAACTGATCCCTTTATTTCGCTCCCTGGTGTAGACTGTTCTATTTCCACGTGCCATGTCTAATAGATGTCAGTTATCAGTTATCTCCTGTTAATTCCCCTCACCAAGTTCTCCAACGACTTAACCAGATATAGAACTCACATTGTTTGAGTCCTCTCACTGGATCTAAGTAAAGCCTTTATCCACATGGCACAATGGATAAAGGACTCAAAGAGTTGGACATTCCAACCACCTGAAGAAGGCTGAAGCGTACAACGGCCGAAACGTGGTGATAAATATTACATCAAAGATGAGGATGATAGTCCGAGCAATAGAAATAATATAATTTACAGTTGTTTGGAATCGTTTTTGTTTTGTTAAGTAAGGAGATTAGATGTAAATTTATTAAGAAAGACTTTCATTTGGCTTTGAAACTTTAATTAATACTGAAGTTTTAAATGAAATTCAATTGTAGTATTGATTACAATAAAGAAATACAAGAAAAAAAAAGCTATCAAAGCAAGAAGTATATATCTTTCATAAAACTCCGATGAAAGAATTCTTCTTTAGATGTGTACGATGATAGTAATTTTCTTTTATCCCGTGGACGCATTTTCATTCTCATTTGGAATTATGGTGAGTCTATTAGAATAAAATAAGATATAAAAAATAAAAATATACAAACAAACAGAAGAAAAAAATTCATATTAAAACAAAATATTTGCTTTACCTAAAAATCTCTATCTTTTTCTTCTATCTTTCTCTCTCTTTCTATATATTTCTCTCTCAAATAAAAAGAGGAAAAAGATGAAAAGACTAATACAGATGAGACAATAGCTTAAAATGTTCTTGTAACTTTTTTTTTTCAGATCCAAATAAAAAAGAACTAAGGAAAATCATCGGAGGTATATGTATATCAATTAGTGGTAACTCACTTCTAAGTGAAAAGTCAGATTAGTTAAGAGTAGATTGGAAGAGAATTTACGAGCAAAGCATTCTTTTTGATCTGAAGATGTTAACAACTTCAAACTGATTGATGACAAATGATAGAAGACTTACTCTTATTTAACATACTATTACAGAGCCGCCTGTATTCAGGAGGACCAAATATATTAAGCGCTTTACGTGTCTAATTCTCTCAGCAAAACAAAAACATCACCTCTTGGAAAACACGTTTCAGGACCGTAGCATCGGTGGGGAGGGGTCTTGGCTCCCACACCCAATTTTGACTAATTGTAGTATTTTTACAGGGTTTTTCTTTTAACAAAATACAGTAAAGAAATACAAGAAAGAAAGAAAAAATAATCAAATGGACGAAGAAGAAAATCCCGATGAAAGAATTCTTCTTTAAAGACGTACGATGATGTTAATTTTCTTTTATCCTGTGGACGAATTTTCATTTTCATTTGGAATTATGGTGAGTCCATTAGAATAAAATAAAATAGAAAAATAAAAATATACAAACAAACAGAAAAGAATTAATATTTAAACAAAATATTTGCTTTACCTTAAAATCTCTATCTCTTTCTTCTATCTTTCTCTCTCTTTCTATATATTTCTCTCTCAAATAAAAAGAGGAAAAAGATGAAAAGACTAATACAGGTGGGACAATAGCTTAAAATGTTCTTGTAACTTTTTTTTTCAGATCCAAATAAAAAAGAACTAAGAAAAATCATCGGAGGTATATGTATATCAATTAAAAGTAACTCACTTCTAAGTGAAAAGTCAAAGTTACTTCAGATTAGTCAAGAGTAGAATTGGAAGAGAATTTACGAGCAAAGCATTCTGTTTGATCAAACGATGTTAACAACCTCGAACTGATTTAAGAGTAATGATAAGTCTTATTCTTATTTAATTTTTACACAGCCACCAGTATTCACGAGAACCAAATGTATTAAGCGCTATACGGTGCCTTATTCTATCAGCAAACAAAAACATCGCCCTTTTTAAAGACACGTTTCAGAGCCGTAGCATCGGGATGGTTGGCTTGGCTCCTCCACCACAATTTTGACCAATTGTAGTATTTTTATAAGGTTTTATTTCAACAAAATACAATAAAGAAACTTATTTTAACAAAATACAATAAAGAAGCAAATACAAGAAAGAAATAAAAAGTATATATCTTTCATGAAACACCGATGAAAGAATTCCTGTTTAAATGTGTACGATGATGGTAATTTCCCTTTATGGCGTGGGTTCGTTTTCATTTTAATTTGGAATTGTGGGGAGACCAAGAGAATAAAATAAGATATAAAAAATAAAAATAGACAAGCAAATAGAAAAGAATTCATATTAAAACAAAGCATTTGCCTGTCCTTAAAAACCCGATTTTTTTTCTATTTTTCACTCACTTTCTCTCCATATATTCCCGTGCCAAATAAAAAGAGGACGAAGAAGAAAAGACTAACCCCAGCCGAAAAACGCCGGATATGTATGGTCTAAGTAATTTGTAGCAAAACCTTCACAGCTTCAATCGCTTTCCCATCGGCGTAACGTGGATTCTATAAATATTTTCAGGATATTTGTTCTAATGAACTTTCCTCCTTGGTAAACTGAACTTCATGAATTTCAGCGCAGTACTAGATTGGCTGATCGGTCTCATCATTTTACTGTTGAAATTGCTAAATATGACTGTCAGTTCTACTCTAATAATTTCTTATCTCGCACTTTTTGCTTGTGAAATGAACTTCGAGTTTCATGATTTCCAGTCAACTGCGATGTTGTAAAATTTGAATATACCATCAATCATCTTCTTTCCCTGATTCCTGGTCTTTCATTTTCCTCTCTCCTAAATATTTTTTTCTCAGTTTTTTCAATCGCCTTAGTGGTTTTAACTCCAGTAAACTAATAATGAAGCTTCCTCCCATATATATATATATATATATATATATATATATATATATATATATATATATATATATATATATTACTTAGTACATTTTGTCATCTGTTTCATATAAATTCCAATTTTAATCAATTTCAATGCAGTTGTCTAAAATATACTCTTTTTTCTTTATCTTCAGGATATGAATGGTATATCGGGGTCGTTTTATTTTACAAAAGCAAGAAGTGTGGGAAAACGGGACCCTATTTCATTGTGTGTGGGGTGAGCGCGGATAAAGTAGGTCGATTCTTTTCTAATTTATCCAAAATTAAGTTCAGCATTAGACAAGTGGGCCTGAAGGGCAATGGGTGGGTGTTAATGCTTTCTCACTGTCAGTCTCAATACCAAGTCTTTCTGGAAAAGAATTCGGTTTCGTCATAAATGCACAATTTGTTGCCATGATCATCAAAACAGACGGCTTCTTTTATTTTAATATATTTTTATTTCATTAATACGATATTAATCAATATTATCGCTTAAATACAAATATTCCCTCAGCAACAGAGATTTTATATATATATATATATATATATATATATATATATATATATATATATATGTATGTATGTGCGTGTGAGTTTGTGTGTGTGTGTGTGTGTTTGTGTGAAATTATCTATATACATTATTTATATATTATATATCCGCGGCACTTATTTGGAAGCGCTCAATATCAGAGACAGAGCTAACATACTTTGTTGTTTTGATGTGAGTTTGTGACCCTGGGTTTCGAGACCTTGAAAAAATTTAAGTGTATATATATATATATATATATATATATATATATATATATATATATATATATATAGTCTTAAGATGTGCTATATTTATGGGATAATATGCTCGATATCAGAGATAGAGCGTGTGTAAATATAAAAGTGAACATAGAAGTCATCACTTAGAGGCGACAGTCTGTTTCATGTTAGATGCAATCGTCAGTCTACGAGTGCTGTTATTTGTCTCGGGTATTTATATATATACGGGTCAGTGGTGCATTGTGGGTAGTCTATTTTGGCGGTTATTTTACCGGAAGTCTTTTATTTATTTATTTAGGTTACATTATTTAGCTTGTTTTTATTTATATTTATTTTTATTTTTTTATTTCTTATCTTATATATTTATTTATTTATTTTTTGTAATCGGTGCTTTTATTAACGTAGTAAAAATTTGTTTATATCGCTTATTTAATAGTTTTGTTTTGGTTTGAGAAGATAATTAAAGCTATTTATTCGATTTTGGGGTTGATTGTTGTTGTTTATTCTAACTATTATTTTGGCGGGAACAGTTTTTAATTTGTTTATTACTTCATTTATTTATTTGGATTGATTATCTTTATTTGTCTTTTCTAACGGTTAGTTTATCGGGATCGGTTTATTTATTTATTTGGATGAAATTAGGTCAATTTATTTTACTTGTTTTTATTTATTTGTTATACTGTATATTTTCTCTTTTCGGTTTTCGATTTTTAAGTAACGTAGTATTTTTTATCGTTATATAAATAAATAAAATTGACTCTGGATCTTCAGACTTCACTTTCAAAAGGTGAAATGAAAAATGAATTAAAAATTTACACTTTTGACGGGTAGTATTAAGATTATATAATTTGATATAGAAGGTGGTGAGTAATAGTGTGAGAGACATGGTCGAGTTTAGAGAGGGAAGGAAGAGTTTTAAAATTTATTTTCATAGTTTTATTATAATACTTAATATTGCGGAAGGAGGGGGTAAGGATCAGACATTGAGCGATTTAATCGGTCAGCTCAACAGAAATGATATGGGTAAGGAAAAAGGGATAATATATATATATATATATATATATATATATATATATATATATATATATTAAACATATGCAGTGTAACCTCGGTTCTCGAATGTCTCACATGTTGAACAAAATTGGATTTCAAACAGAAAATTCGAGATGAAAATGCCTCGGTTATCGAACCAAATTTCGGTTCTCGAAAACCATAGCCGAATCGAGTTAACATGTATAGAATAATTTCTAAATCGACCGCCATGTTGTATACATTCGTGTGTTGTGACGTGATTTTCTTCTCCAATTTTATTGTACTGTGACTTTTTTCTCCACATTGATTCCTATTGGAAAAATAGTTTCGGTTTACGAACATTTCGGGTTACCAACGTCCTTCAGGAACGAATTAAATTCGTGAACCGAGGTTCCACTATATATATATATATATATATATATATATATATATATATACTCTCGACTTTCCCGTCGCATTCGACGTATGAGGGTCAAGCAAATCGGTTACCAGGAAAACGACAGCCCGACAACAGCACATGAGATTTGGTTATAGTGGTGAAGGTTTCGTGCAGGAGAACTGGTGCACTAATTGCCACAAGGTCCCCAAACGACCCTCCGCAGGTTTTGAATTCAGAGTTGTCCTTCTCCTAGACCAGTTGCCATTCAAGACTATAGAACCCAGAATATATATATATATATATATATATATATATATATATATATATATTGATTTATTTAAAATATGTTTTTCTACACAGTTCTAACCATGTTTCAAAAATGGAAGCTACGAATTTAATTTTGTAATTAAATTAAAGACATTAGTTCCATTTCATCCTCAAGCGAATTTTTATCTTTAATTTAATTACAAAATTTAATTCGTAGCTTTTAGCTTCCATTTTTAAACATGGTTAGAACTGTGTAGCGAAAAAAACCAACATATTTTAAATAAACCAATTTATAATATTAATGCTCTGTAAATTTACATTGAGCACTATTTTGTAAAAATAAAAATATATATAAGAACACCGTATTATATATCTTACTGTTCTTTTTTATATATATATATATATATATATATATATATATATATATATATATATATAATTTTACACCAAGCCAGATACGAATGCTACTAGTATGCAGTGGGGTTACATGAAGAGATAATGCGTGAAAACACTTGGCATTGCGAGGATTGATGAATGGATAATGTTAAGCAGACAGAGAGTAATCAGGAGGACAGTAAATCGCGATTGACATTGGATTCAAATTTTTGCAGATTAAAGGTGGCTGGAAAGCACAAAGACGGAACTGAGTTCCACAAGCCAAAGTGCGAGAGAAGAAACTGTTAGCATAGAACTTACGGCTATGTCTAGCACGCTCAACGATGATTAAATGAGGACGCGATGCCAGTGTAGTGTTGCGCTTACATTCAAGAAAATTTACGTACCACAGTGAACAGCTCATCCTAACAATTACCATGAAAGTATTTATAGAAAAGTCATAACGCGGCAACCTTACAGCGGTGAGAAAGTGACTGTAGCCGAGCCGCTATATATATATATATATATATATATATATATATATATATAGTGTAACCCGGATATAAGAGACCCGGATATAAGACAAACCCGGATATTAGAGAAATTTTCTCTGGTCCCAAATTAGAGCCTGTGTTAATGTATATAAAATAGACCTACCTGAATATAAGAAACCCGGATATAAGAGACTTCTTCTCCGGTCCCGACAACTCTCTTATATCCGGATTACACTGTGTGAGTATATATATATATATATATATATATATATATATATATATATATATATATATATATATGAGTGGACATTGAATTATTCATATATATATATATATATAAATATATGTGTGTGTGCGTGTGAGTGGACATTAAATTCCACACTCAGATGTGACAGTCGGTTTGAAGCTTAAATGCATTTGTCAGGCCATCAATGTCCACTCCAATATTTCCATATGCTCTATCCCTGATATTAAGTCATTTAACCCGTAAAAAATTGCATACCTTAAAATTATATATATATATATATATATATATATATATATATATATATATATATATATATATATTATAATAAAAAGAAAGAACAGTAAGATATATAATCCGGTGTTCTTATTGATATTTTTTTATTTTTGCAAAACAGCGCTCAATGCAAATTTACAGAGCATAAATATTATAAATTAACTGATTTAAAATACGGTTTTAACCATATTTTAAATCAGTTAATTTATAATATATATATATATAAAGACCATAAATTTCCTGTGCGGTTTAAATTTAGAAATTATTTGAAGTGCACATGAAGTGCTATACACCTGTATATATATATATATATATATATATATATATATATATATATATATATATATATATATATATATATATATATATATATATATATATATATATAATCTCAAAGTAAGAACTGTACCAAATAACATAGAAAGCACATCACATGAGGAATTGAAACAGCAGCAACAACTAAAATGTATTGTAAATGTACAGTGTAACCCGGATATAAAAGACCCGGATATAAGAGAAACCCGGATATAAGAGAGATTTTCTCTGGTCCCAAATTAGAGCCTGTGTTAATCTATATAAAATAGACCAAACCCGGATATAAGAGACTTCTTCTCCGGTCCAGACAACTCTCTTATATCCGGGTTACACTGTAATTCTATTACTAGTGTCATGTCAAAGGTTCTAACGATTTAAATTCTTTAGTTCCATCTGTCCAAACTTTGCAGCCAAGACCCTCCATGTTCCTTGACGAATCAACGCCATTCCCTTCGTATACTACTCGTCAGAAAGTGGTCTAGTAGACTAGATTCTCTCTAAGAAACGATACGTTGGGGATCAGCTTTCCGAGAGGATGCTTTACTGATGACTATATTCTTAATGTCTTCAAGTCTTGGGTTAACCATTATTATTGCACTTCTTACCACTTACTCTTACGAATCATACAACAACTTCATTCTGTAACCATCTAGCTTGAGTTTCTCTTAGGCCTTACATTGGGTGAACATTAGTAAAACTATGCACTTTCCATGGAATTTTCAGTATTCTTCTGCTGAATCACATCTCTGTCGCCTCAAGTCTTATCTTCATCTGTAAGGAAATTGTCCAGCATTCAATGCCACTGATGAAAATTGATATTACGTAGAATACAAGTATTAAATAAGGCAGCCTTGAAGGGAAAACGGTCGTGACTTGCTCGTAAGGAAATCAAATCATAGTTTTCGCAAGACGTTTTGATTTATCTGGACAATTTTCATTTCGCACCAAAAGGAAAATGATAAAAGAATTTTCTTAAGTGAAAATACAGTAAAAAAATAAAAATAAAAATAAGGAAAGGATTTATGATAACGATATTCAACAAGGCATTTTGCATTCGTCTGGATTTCTCTGGCTGAGCAGTGAAGCTAGACATAATCTTTGAGTTAGGAGCAGAAAAGATGGCGCCTTTCACTGCGACGATGGACTTTGAGTTGACCGGCTCAGTGCGCATGAGCGGTAGCCGATTTCGTTTGTGTGACTCAGGATAAGGTCGAAATAAATCTTTGTGTTCCCTTTCTTTTTCTTTTAGAAGCTTTTTTTTAAAATGTTTTGTGACATTTTATGTTATTTATTCATAGTATTAACTATAAAGACGAGACAAAAGCGATGTCACTGGTGGGTATACTATTAAAGATCAGATAACAACGTGAAGAAATTGGCTATACTTTCAACAGGGACAAAATACAATAAATTAAATTAACTAAGTCTGCCACAAGGCCAGAAGAATTGAATAATATTTTAAAGAAGACCTTCCTTAGCAATATGTTTACAAGGGGAAGTCTGGCTGAAATACGCAGATTCGTTCACTGAGCACAAGACTACTATACCGCAATCATTTAAATAATATTTGCCAAAGTAATGCCTGAAATGGAATTCTATGTTCCTCTTCACTGAATTCCGCCACGTCATCGACATATTACGAGAAATTTACATAAAACAAGATTTGCTTATGTGTAATTAATTAAGTGGCCGATGGGGTATATATATATATATATATATATATATATATATATATATATATATATATATATATAGATACAAATATAAATATATAGATATAAATAAGTGAAAATTGAAGTTAACACTCAGAGACGACAGACTCCTGACAATTTCGTCCAACATGCAACAGCCTGTCGCTTCTGAATGTTGACTTCAATGTTCACTTGTATATCTATATTTACATACGCTCTATCTCTGATATTGAGCACTTTATCCCATAAATATAGCACACCTTAAAACTATATATATATATATATATACATATATATATATATAGTGTATTTAGGCAGTAATCCACCATTTATACATGTTTTATTAAAGACGACAGACAAGGTACTACAATTAAGCTAATTATTTAATTTTTCTTGTCTTCGAGAATATTTGGTTGAATAATCTAGGCATATGTTTAATTTTGTTTTAGTCTTCTCAAATTCACGGATAATTTCTTAGTACTGTTAAAAACTGTGTAAGAAAGACACCGTAGTTTTGATTATTTCTTTTATTTTTTCAAATACTTTCAATCTCATCTAACATCATCTTCAGGAGTGAATTGCTAAGGCAAAAATTAATTTAATTTGTAAATGCGCATGAAACGCGCTCTGTTATAGTCAATTTAAATTAACGTTAAGAATATGCAAGGGAGATAATTTATATTTTTATTATTAATGCTTTAAAATACTCAAACTGCAATTTAAAAAGTGAACACCCCAAAACACGGCTTTAATAGACATTTTAAAACATTGTTACTATACTGTTAATTAATTTTAATTAGTGTTTGTTTCATTATTTTATATACAGAGCATTTAACGGGTTTGAAGTTTTTGTTTTTTGTTTCTTTATTTTCATGGTGGAGTATAGTTGTAGTGTCAATTAATATTTCTCAAAAACGTGAATGTGTACAGGAATGTTTTAAAATGTTGAGCAATAGAAATTGAATAATTGTTTAAAGTAAGCCTTTTTGATAATTTTGTCATCGCGTTTTAAAATGTCAGTTTCACCGGAAATACATTAGATTATTTGGAAAATAAAATATTCCTATAACTGCAGACAAATATTTGGACATTTTTTTACACATTTTCTCTCCAGAAAAGAAAACATTCGTACGAACTAAAGATAAATTGAATAAAAAGCTTAATCGCTGTTACTTGCCATTCATCTTTAACGAAACTTATATATATATATATATATATATATATATATATATATATACGAAAGAATAAAGAACAATTAAGAAACAGATCTTAATCTAACATGTTTCACTTTATTAAAGCTGCGTCAGTGATCAAGATAGAAATGATAAAAAAATTGTGGGTCTCTCTCTACCCAAAAATGTCAAGAGCCCTCAACAAAAATTCTGTTCGAAGACACTAAAATTCTATATAAATCAAATTACCGGAAATATCTTGCTATACGAGAGACCTGTATATTAAATATTTCTCTCCAACTGTCAACCTCACTTTACTTAACACTGGGAATGGTGTGTTGTATTTTTATTTTTTTTTAAATAATAGAATGACATTCCTTCGAATTGAAGCTGCTCTTATACACGCCAGCTGCAATCATCGAGAAGGAAATGTCCATATGGCCAAGAAGAAAAATTTAAAAAAATCAAAAATCAGAATACATGTATCAGTGTGACAAAAATTATTATTATTATTGTTGTTGTTGTTGTTGTTCGTTTCTGGTGTGTGCTCATTTCTTTCCGGGTCCCGAGCAAAGACTTAAGATCAGAAATGACATCTTCGATTGAGCAGTTTTGAAAAAAATAATCCCAAATATTTGAAATACATAAAGCCGTTCGTAAGGTGTGAGCTGCATTATTATTATTATTATTATTATTATTATTATTATTATTATTATTATTATTTCCTTTGCCTTCTGGTATGTACACATTTCTTTCCGTGTCCCACCCAGAGACCTAAGGTTAGAAATCGCATCATGACACTTTCCACTGACCAATTAAAAAAAAAAACACACACACACACACATATTTTACATAAATAAAGTCCTTCGTAAGTGAGGGCTTTACTCGTGAGAACAATATTTTATGTTTCTTGAAGGCATTGGCTTCCAGGAATCCCTTTAGTGAGTCTGCTGGAATCTTTCCCAACCAATCCGTGGGCTCCAACTACAACAGGGATTGTTGATGTTCCCATGTTATTATTATTATTATTATTATTATTATTGATTTCTGTTGTATACACATATCCTTCCGAGTCCCAACCAGAGACATAAGGTCAGAAATCACATCATGATGATTTCCACTGATCATTTCTGTAAAAAAAAAATCACACATATTTTACATAGATAAAGCTCACTGAAAAGCGTGATCTGTACTTGTGAATACAATTTTTTCTATCTCTCCAAGGCATGTGCTACAAGGAGTCCCTTCAATGAGTCTATCCAAACCTATTGATGTCCTCATGTAACACATTTTTTAAATGATACATTACAGCCAGAAGCGACTGCCATGTCAATAAAGAAGCCCATTCTGTTTTTATGGACTTTGATCACGATGTATGGACGATAACTTTTGTTGTTCTATATGTGTGTATTACAAAATCCCATGAAATTGATACAGGTCCTATGCCTGTCTCCCAGTCAGGGTAGTGATCATACTAGTTACGAGGGTCATTCAATAAATAAGGTGAATTTTTCGGTATAAGGACTTCTAATACAGATAGAAGCTTACTTTTTTTTTCATTTTTCAACGTAGTCTCCCAGCACTGTCACACACTTTTCCCATCTCTGTACAAGCTTCCGTATTCCCTCAGCGTAAAAATCTTTGGACTGATGTCTCAGCCAGTCGCTCACAACACTTTTGACTTCATCGTCACTTTTAAACTTCGTGCCTTTCGTGAACGCTTTCAAGGGACCAAACAGGTGAAAGTCTGAAGGGGCAAGGTCTGGGCTGTAAGGGGGATGAGGGAGCAGTTCCCAGCCCAGCTCGTTGATGGTCTGCACCGTTTGGGCTGCTGTGTGAGGCCTTGCGTTGTCATGATGCAAGATGACTCCTTCTGACTGATGACCCCTGCGTTTGTTCTTTATGTCTTTCTTGACCTGCCTCAGCAGTTCACAGTAGTTCTTCTGTCAGACTGAATGAGGTCATTGACTGATTCGATCACCTCAGGAGACCTCACTTCTCTAGGCCTCCCAGGCCTGTCTTCATCCTCAACACTGCTCCGTCCTTCTTTAAACAATTTAGCCCACTTGTAGACATTGTTTTTGGCTGAAACATGTGTCACCATACACAGTTGACATTCTCCTATGAATTTCAACTGGTTTGCACCCATCAGCAACCAAAAACTTGATAACTACCGCTGTTCAATCCTGGAGCATGCTTCTTGGTCGGCCATCTTTGTTAATCGCCAAAACTCTCAATGTTGTTTTTTAATCTGCAAAAAAAATTAAATCCATGTGAAAAAGAAGTAAAAAAAAAACAATCTTTTTAAAAAGTAAGCTTCTATCTGTATTAGAAGTCCTTATGCCGAAAAATTCACCTTATTTATTGAATGACCCTCGTACCTGCAATTTCCTTCTCGTAAAAGTTGCTTATTTTCCAGTGCAGATATTGGCTCACTCTATCATGCCAAATTCTATATTTAGTAGGTACTAAGATAAAAGAGGGTTAAATATTTCTGGATATTTATCAGAGAATCTACATTTTGGGTTATACAAATTTCCAGTATGTGTCATTGATAATTTCTAGTTAGCAAGGATTAGTCCAGTAGAGCAATAAAACCATCGGTTTCATCTTTTAACACTCACCACTTTACCAATGACGGACAAGAGCTTTGTCTACTTCTGTTTATTTGGTACGGTCAGAGTAAGGGTCATGAATTGACTTATCTGTCCATCGTTTCTGCGTTTGGGACATTGCATTTGCTTTTAATTTCTTATTTAGACTGTAGTTAAATTATGGTTTATTTGCACTTCTTCATCCACGTAAAATTTCTTTTTGAATTAGTTCGCTTCCTTTATTAATAAATAATGTTTTTTGTTTCTATCATGTTCTTTGAAACACATCATCATCCAGTCTTCTGTATGTAGCTTCCAGGTACTTTAAAAACAGATCATCATGGTTTCGTAAAACAGTTCTAGTTGAACTAATCCTCTGCCTCTTTCGGATCTGGACACATACAAATGATCAGCATCAGCCTCAGGATGACGCATGCTCGGAAAGTGAGAATTTTTTTCACGTTTTGACAATTCGGTTAATGTCAGTTATGGTCCATTTAAGGTTATTGATACTGCATCGCAACGCAAGGACAGCCAAAGTGTTTATGGCTGATATTCTGTTTCGTAAATTCATCTCGGTATTTAACACCAGACACACACGCCTGTAGTATTCCGGATATAAGAGACCCGGATATAAGAGAAACCCGGATATAAGAGAGATTTTCTCTGGTCCCAAAGTGTTCCCATATTTACCTAAACAAAATAGACCAAACCCGGATATAAGAGAAACCCAGATATAAGAGACTTCTTTTCCGGTTTCGACAACTGTCTTATATCCGGGTTACACTGTATTAAGGAAACCCTTCAATTCATTGTCGTCTTTGGCAAAGAATTTGATATCATCCAGACAGAATTAGTGATTAAACCCTTTCTTTGTTACTTTGTATCAATAGTTATTATTGTTTAGTTCATGTAAAAGGGGTGGGGGGATTAGAACAGACAGAACAAAAGGATTTACGCTAATCTATCCAAGCTGTGTTGATATTTCTACCTGTTTCTCTGCAATTTTTCAGGATCATTTTATTTATTAGCAATTGATCTTTGCAACCATGTGAAACTCTTCGAGATCTCTTCTTTTCCATGATTGTTGTTGTCATCGAGAAAAGAGTAAGCATATTTCGTCAGGCCAGACGTGATCAATTTATATGTGGTGGGCAGACATGTTATTGGCCTATAATTTTTTGGATCATCTGTTTCATCCGTTTTTGGTATGATATATGTAATACCTTCAGTGGTCCATTCTGGGACTTCATTGGGATTATTATTTAGCATTGATAAAGTTTGTAAAAATTTTTTATGAATTGATGACAGAAAAATGTGGGTACCTTGTCATTTCCTGGGGATTTGCATTTGGGGGATATTTAGAGATTGCCTGATGTTATTGGTCTTATATTTTCATTCTTGCACAGGTTTATCCTTCTTCTCAGTCTGCTTTTTTGAACTTGTTGGCTTCCTTTATTATGGAATAAAGTCGCTTACTATTTTCATGTATTCATTCTGAAGATGCGTATCTTGCATCCTTTCTGAATTTTGTCCATTGCATTTGATATTGCTTTCTTTTTTAGGATCTTTCCCGCTGCAATAGGTGTATTATGGTCCATTTACAATTCTTCACTCATTTATCTCATCCGAAATCCACAGCGATGCGATCACTGAAATATATTACAGTATTGAGGAGACCCTTCAATTCAGTGTCGTCTTTGGCAAAGAGTTTGATATCATTTATGTAGAATAAGTGATTACACATTTTCTTTTTGACTTTGTATCCATAGTTATTATTGTTTAGTTCATGCGGATGGGGGGGGATTAAGAACAGAGAGAACAAAAGGCTTTACGGTAATCTATCCGAGCTTTGCTGAGATTTCTACCTTTTTCCTAGCAATTTTATTTATTAGTAGTTGATCTTTGCAACCATATGAACCTCTTCGACATCCCTTCTCTTCCAGTGGAAGAATGTTGTTCTCTTCGAGAAAAGTGTAAGTACAGCTTATCAGGAGAGGCGTGATCAATTTATATGTGGTCGACAAACATATAATCATTTTTCCGGGTGATCTAAGATCAGAAATGGCATCATGACATTTTCCATTGAGAATTTACAAAAAACAAAACATATTTTACATAGATAAAGCCCTTTGTAAGGTGTGGGCTTCACTCGCGAGAAGAAATTTTTTGTATTTCTTTAAGGCATGGACAACCAGGAATCCCTTCAAGAAGTCTATTGGAATCTTTTCCTACCAATCTGAGGGCTCCAACTACAACAGTGATTGTTGATATTATTATTATTATTATTATTATTATTATTTAATCAATAAAACAGTTTTTTTTCTTCGATTTCTTCTTGCGTTTAAACATATTTTTCCTTTCCTCTTTCTCTTCCATCTACTTTTAGGTTGATAATTTTTCTCTTATTATTATTATTATTATATTGGCCTATAATTTATCCTTATTATTATCATTATTATTTTTATTGGCCTATAATTTATCCTTATTATTATCCTTATTATTTTTATTACTATTATCATATTGGCCTATAATTTATCCTTATTATTATTATATTGGCCTATAATTTATCCTTATTATTATTATATTGGTCTATAATTTGGGGGATAATCTGTTTCACCGTTTCTTTTGATAGGAGATATGTTATAACTTCAGTGATCTATTCTGGACTTTCATTGTGGTTATTAATTAGCTTTGATAAAGATTGTGCGTGTATTTTGTGGACTGATGACCGAGCCAAAAGTTATGTACCTTGTCATTTCCTGGAGATTTCCATTTTGGTGGGGATTTTCTTAGAGATTGCCTACCATTATTCTTGGTTATCTCACAGTTTTATCCTTTATTCTTTCTTGTTCTCATTTGATCCACTCTAAATTTGGATTTTATTCATTTGGGTTGCTCCAAATATTCTCCAAATATATTTTGCACTTCTTCAATAGATGGTTTCTTTTTGACTTCTATAACAGTTTTTTCCAGTTTCCCTGTAAAAGTTCTTGAGGTCCGTTTGGAATATCTTATATTGTCGATAGAACCAACACCGTTTCTCATCTCATTTTATTCTCTGTGCTTTTAATTGCCGTTTCTGTTCAAGTATTTCCTTGATTGGTGGAATTTCATTTATTCCTTTAATTTTATATTTCCGTTTGATCTTCATGCGTTTCCTTGTTGACTCAATTGAATTTTTTGAAATCTCATCTAATATCGATAACTCACATCTGATTTTCACAATTTCTCGCTTTAATGTTGCCTTCCAAATAGGCACTTTTTGTCTGTGGTATAATCTTTTATTTGTTTTGATTATTATTATTATTATTAATAATAATATTATTATTGTTGTTGTTTTTATTTCCTTTGATTTCTGGCGTGTACACATTTCTTTCCGGATCCTTCCCAGCGACCTAAGGCTAGAAATGGCATCATGACACTTTCCACAGAAAAAAAAAATTAATAGATAAAGCCCTTCGTAAAGATTGGGCTGTACTTGTGAGAACAATTTTTTGTATTTCTTTGAGGCATGGGCTTCCAGGAATCCCTTCAATTAGTCTACTGGAATCTTTTCCAACCAATCCGAGGGCTCCAACAACAACAGGGATTGTTGATGTTGATGTGCCACATTTTTGAGATTTCGAGTTCATTATTATTATTATTATTATTATTATTATTACTATTTCCTTTGATTTCTGGTGTGTACTCATTTTTCGGGGTTTGGCCCAGAGACCTAAGGTCAGGAACGCCATCATGACATTTTCCACTGACCAATTAAAACAAACAAACAAAACAAACATGTATTTTACATAGATAAAACCCTTCGTAAGGTGTAGGCCTTACTCATGAGAACCATGTTTTGTATTTATTTAAGGAAGTTTAGGACTATTAGGAATCCCTTCAACAAGTCTGTTGGGATCTTTTCCTACTAATCTGTGGGTTCCAGCAGTGATTGTTGATATTATTATTATTATTATTATTATTATTATTATTATTATTATTATTTAATCATTAAAATAGTTTTATTTCCTTCGACTCCTTCTGGCGTTTAAAAATATTTTTTCTTTTCTACTTTTTTTTCCATCTTCTACTCTTTTTAGCTTGCTCGTTTTTCTTTTATCTTTATCATCATTATTATTATTATTATTATTATTATTATTATTATTATTATTATTGGTATTAGTATTTCATTCCAAGAATATCTGCCAACAATTAGCCAAAGAGTGAAGATTCTTTAAACGACTATTTTTTTTTTTTATTTTTCTTCCCCGATGATTTAAGAACCAAGTCGAAAGTAAAGTCTGCCATATCAAAGCGACTCAACGCTAAAAAAGGAAAACGGAAATCGTAAAGGCAAAGTACCATTATTAAGTCTCCAAGAACGTCTCTTTAGAAGCAATTGCTGAAACGTTTACTTCAAGGGTATGCCGCGACATACGAGAGTCAAATGGCAGAGACCAGTGGTCGGCGCTTCTTCTGGGTGGTCCAACATCGAAACGTCGCTGAAACAAGGCGGGGAGGAAATGCCAACGTACGGTACTGTCTGGGCCTAAAGAGTTGTGTACGTCTGCGACGCAGGTCTATAAAACTGACATCTAAAAATCAAGTGCCCTTTTGACAGTTACTTCGGAAAATTCTTGTCTGTCACGTTAATAAAAGTTATCTGTAATGCGACTCGTAAAACTGAAGAAGGAAAAAAACACATGATTTAGCTAAGGTTTAAAAGAATTTAAAAATTCATGAAAATGAAAATATTCATCGAATCTTTTATTTTACTTTTAATCTCAAGGTAATAGATTCAATTTAATATTTCCAGTAAGCAAAATACGTTGTTGCATTTGAAAAACAATTGAAATTCACAGGGTTTTTTTTTTTTTTTTTTTTTGTATAATGGTTGGCATGATTTTGACATTAGGTTTTAGATTCTTGCTATTTTCAAAGTTTAATAGTTTTCTTTTTATCTTCCTTGTCTCTTCAGGATGTGGGAAATCGATGCTCTTCACAACTTCCACTATCTGGTTTCTCTTAATAACTTTTGACTACGTAACTCCAAAATATATAACGAAAAGATACATAAGTGTTAAAATAAATTTTTAAAAATAAAAAAATGTTCTTGGAGCTTTTATTTTAGTTTTTCCAGTCAATAAGTTAAATTTAATATTTCCAATAATCAAAATTACTTTGCCTTATTTAAAAAAAAACAAACTAATTAAATTTGATTGAAAGAATTGTTTGTGTTGCCTTCGCTTAAAAAAATACAAAAACACGATACCTAAGGTTTAAAATAAATTTAAAAAAACAATCAAAAGTCTTTCTTGAAGCTTTTATTTAAGTTTTAATTTTAAGCTAACTGAATAAATTTAATATTTCAATAAGCAAAATTCTTTGTTGTATATCAAACTGAATTTAAATTGATTGGAATGATATTTTTTATTATCAGTTAAAACATTAAAATCATCCATATTGACAAATTTGTCAACACAACGTAATTGTCTTCATTTTTTAAAAAATCTTTCAAAAATAAAATATAATTTTCTGCGACTTGATATAAGGAAGATTATTTGTTTTAAAGATTAATTAATTTTATTTGAAAGATAATATTCCTTACTTTATTTTAAAATATCAGAGAAAGATGTTTTTTACACAGAGGTGGGTGTTTTTATGAGGTATTGACAACTCTTTCGACAAACGTACGTTTGGGAGTTTTTTGTTTTTTTTTTCTAAGGGAAAAATATTGGCGAATATAACGATGGTACCTTTTTATATAATTATTTTAACTAGAGAGTAATCTTGAAAATTCAAAAAAAAATATTCTAAGCAATCAAAGGTTTTTAGGTACTTTGACTACATAGTCGTACTTAGGAAGACGGTTTGTGAGGAAATGTTACAGATCATATTTTCTGATAATTTCGTGTTTAGACATCCGTATTTACAAATATCGACATCTTTACACATATAATAAAATAAATTCAAATTCTGTTTAGAATATTGGGGGTCGTTGAATTATAGTGATTTTAAATTATGATTAGTAAATGTAGTTTTATTTTAATAACAATATCTCTTGAGTGCTATGGATTAATACAGAATTCTAAAATATATAAAAGTGTATAAATTATTACAATTTATTTCAAATCAAAGTAATTCTTATAAATATTATATTAATCATCGATTTCTTTCCTCAAGAAAATTGTTTTATACATAAAAAAGCAATTAAAAGAATTTCTAATTAAGTAATGTCTTAGTTTTATTGCATTCTTTATTTTACGATTCAGATCAGATTTTCAGTAACTGGTGTTTCTGTATATAAAGGATCCGGGTTAGAGTCAAGGTTAAAAGTTCTGTGTTAGAGCTAGGGCTAGGGCTAAGGTTAGAGTTAGGGTTAGGGTTAAAGGTTTCTGGGGTTCCTGTATATCAATATTAACAATTAAAAAAAGAATTTATCGAAATTTCATAAAATAGAGAGTGGGGGGGGATAAATGTATGAAAATTATTTTTTTTCAAATTTTACTAAACGTTTTACGAAACATTTATAAAATAACAAATTCATTTGTAAATAAATCCTCAAAATTTCATTAAGATCCGACAATTATTTCATTAAATTTCTCATTAAAACTCATTAAAATCCGACAATTATCTCATTAAATTTCTCATAAAAAATTTCATTAAATTCAGAGAATAATCTCATTAAATTTCTCATTAAAAATTTCATTAAAATCCGATAATTATCTCATTAAATTTCTCATAAAAATTTCATTAAAACCAGATAATTATCTCATTAAGAATTTCATTAAAATCCGACAATAATGTGATTTTTGGAAAAAAAATTACAAATCAATTTTTACACCACAAACAGACGCTAAAATTATCCTAGGTTTTGTTTATATTCCCTTTCGTAGAAATACCCTTGGGCAAGCTATGTCTCCACCTATTCTTCCTACTGCTATGGGTTATAGTAAGATAATGTACATAGTAATTGATAAGCCATAGTAAACAAATAAAAAATATCAATTAATTTATGATGCTGCGTTGACATCGGAAAAAAAGATATTTATCCAAAACTTCGAAGGTTCTAAAAAAGATTTTTAAAATAATTTATAGAGGCTCGAATTAAGAAATCGGAGAGCCGAGTTCTAATTCCAGTGGAATCCATTACATTCACTTAAGAGCTAATACCCTTGGCAAAAGTATGAATTCTCTTCTCCCCACCCCCAGCTATGGGTAAATATCAGGACAGATGGCAACTGGTCTACTGCAGAAAAAATGACAACCTACTACGGGGAAAAAATTCTGCCTCGTCAGTCATGTATCGAAAGATACATGATAGCCTAAGCATGTATCACGCACGGCACATAACTGACTGATACATACAAAAATTTCCTCTTCATAATAACCTAAAGATTTTGATGATAAAATGTTTATCTGTCTATATCTCTGAAATGAGGTATTATAATTACTTTATTATTTACATTATTCGGACTGTTATCGACATTGCCATACTCACAAAGTTTCGGCCGTTGTACGATCCGGCCTTCTTCAGGTGGTTGGACTTTCGAACTGAACCCATTATTTCGTCCACCGGGGTAGATTGTTCTAGTTCCACGTGCCACCCCTCTTCTGGATATATCAGTTATTTCCCTTTAACTCATCTCTCCAAGTTTTGGGTTCACCACTGCTGGTAATGAACTCCACAACTATTTGGGTTTAATCACTGGATCTAACCAACGTCTTTATCCACTGCCATGTGTCCTTGAATGTACACTGCACATAAAAGAAGAAATTTCAATATTAGGCGACATTACCTCTCCCGCCAAATATGTCCATTTTCTTATCTCAGTTTGTTATAAAGTATCTTTACACCGAGATATTTGGAGGCTTTAGTATTTACTAATTTCACATCCTGGATTTTTACGATGGATTCAGGGTAGGTACCATTGTCGTTACCTGTCAGCACTGAAACGTTTTAATAGATAGATAGATAGATAGATAGATAGATAGATAGATAGATAGATAGATAGATAATGAGGATACTGAGATAGATAGATAGATAGATAGATAGATAGATAGATAGATAGATAGATAGATAGATAGATAGATAGATAGAAAAGGAGTGGGATATGAACACTGTACTACATAGATAGATAGATAGATAGATAGATAGATAGATAGATAGATAGATAGATAGATAGATATAAATAAAAGGACTGAGATATGAACACTGTTCTAGATAGATAGATAGATAGATAGATAGATAGATAGATAGATAGATAGATATAAAAGGACTGAGATATGATCACTGTACTAGATAGATAGATAGATAGATAGATAGATAGATAGATAGATAGATAGATAGATATAAAAGGACTGAGATATGAACATTGTTATAGATATAGATAGATAGATAGATGAATAGATAGATAGATAGATAGATATAAAAGGACTGAGATATGATCACTGTACTAGATAGATAGATAGATAGATAGATAGATAGATAGATGAGATATGAACAGGGACTAGATAGATAGACAGATGTACTAGATAGATAGATAGATAGATAGATAGATAGATAGATAGGTTAAGATCATAAAAGAGTGAGCTAGAAAGAAAGAAAGAAAGAAAGAAAGAAAGAAAAAAGAAAGAAAGAAAAAAAGAAAGAAAGGCGCCAAGAGAGAGAGAGAGAGAGAAAGAGTGCGTAATTAAAAGAGTGGGACAGAAAGAAAATAAGAAAAAAATAGTTTAGAATAAATAGATATTGCATAGATAGATAGATAGATAGATAGATAGATAGATAGATAGATAATGATAATACTGAGATAGATAATGAAAATACTGAGATAGATAGATAGATAGATAGATAGATAGATAGATAGTGGGGATATTGAGATAGATAGATAAATAGATAGAGAGAGAGAGAGTGTGGGAATACTGGGATAAATACATACATACATACATACATACATACATTGATATATAGTTGTGTTTTGATTTATTTTCTAACGCCTGCAACGCTGGCTTCGTATTAATTTATCATGTCCATAAATTGTGCCCATGAAACGAGACCCATTTTAATTTAATTAAAGTCAAAGTATTCAATAATCAACTTGCAAATTGAGAAGCCATACTGTATTTCCTTAAAGCGCCCACCTTGTAAATATATAATCCTTTCAGAGAAAGAGAGAACATTATATATATATATATATATATATATATATATATATATATATATATATATATATATATATATATATATATATATATGTATATAAGCTTGAGATCGTTGTAGATAAGACAATCTAAATCAAAGAGAACCTCGCGCGATTACATGCTGTGATATAATCCTGTCACCTGATCCGTGACTTGTATATTTGTGCTTGTATCGATGTCTTTTATTCATTATCTCCCTTTTGGTTCGTAGAGGGCGCTGTTGTATTTAGCGGTTGTTTGGCCTACGCTTCCCTGACCTCGATCCGATTTCAAGATGCACAAATGCGATAACGCTTAGGGAAATAAACACAAAACAAAAACTACAGGGGAATGGCAGCATTTTTTATATATATATAATGTTCCTTTTACACGATAAGTAGTGGGAGGTAAAAATAGGGTTCCAGGTTCAAGTAGAAAGGGAATGGGGTGGAGGACATGATGGCGGAGGTGAGAGAATGACACGGGGTCTTGAGGGTTTGAGATTTGACACCCTCACTATTGGTTGATTTCAACTTAATATACGAAGCTCTGTATATATTTTAACAGTCTATCTGCTTTGTGCCGGCTGCCAGCTCTTCGAACACTTCAAAACAAAAACGTGCAAATATTAAAAAAAAAACAATTCTTAATGAATACACTACACTCACTCCAATTGACCAATCTCCAATTGACCTTGTAACATGAACTTTTTTTATGTTCATATTCGGGAACAAAACTAAAATTTAAAAATAATGTTTGAATATCGTAATTAACAAGAAAGCTAGAAGAGATTTCCACAGGTGAGATATGCGGTTAGTGATCCTAATATATTTTGTCATACAAGTTCAGTCTATATACATACATATATATTTATTAAAGACATTTTTATGTTTAACGTTCTTTTTTATAGATACAAGTATTTAAGTTAATGCTCTGTTTATAATAAACAGTATTAAATAACATTTACCGGTCTGAATGTCGAGAAATTTTCATAGAAAATATTCGTCCTTTGACAGGATTCGAAACTGCATCCTATACGGAACCGTCATTTTACGCTGACGTGCGTTACCGATCAGCCACAAAGGCGTTCGGTGAGCAGAATCAGATTACTGCTTATAAACTTCAATCTTCCATGAATCTCGTACTTTCATAACATTTACTTAAATACTTGTATCTATAAAAAAGAACGTTAAACATAAAAATGTCTTTAATAAATAAATTGTCGGACTTTGTCCATTTCTTAATATATGACGTCATTTGTTTACATTTGATACGCCAGAGCAGTTATGGATGTACGAGATTCATGGAAGATTGAAGTTTATAAGCAGTAAATTCGACCTTGGCTACCGAACGCTCTTTTGTGGCCGAGAGGTTAGGCACGTCAGCGTAAATAACGGTTCCGTATAGGATGCAGGTTCGAATCCTGTCAAAGGACGAATATTTTCTATGAAAATTTCTCGGACATTCAGGCCGGTAAATGTTATTTAATACTGTTTATTATAAACAGAGCATTTACTTAAATACTTGTATCTATAAAAAAGAACGTTAAACATAAAAATGTCTTTAATAAATAAATTGTCGGACTTTGTCCATTTCTTAATATATATATATATATATGAAGAAATCTAGTCTTAAGATCTGCTATATTTATGGGATAAAGTGCTCAATATCAGAGATAGAGCATGAACATAGTCTGCTTCATGCTAGATGCAATCTCGTGGCCTGACGATTGCATCTAGCATGAAATAGATTGTCTCCTCTAAGTGTTGACTTCAATGTTCATTTTTTTTTATATATATATATATATATATATATATATATATATATATATATATATAAAATTAAAAAGCAAACGTTTTTGGTTGTAATGTGGATTTTTAAAGAAATATTAAGCTTTATTTTCCATAGTTTTGCTACACGGGTTTCCAGTCTCGTGACCTTCATCAGGCAAAGCGTGGAGATTTCCACATATTATTAAAAATAATTAATTTTTTCTTATGTTTTTCGATGTTAAATATTCTCGATATGAGACATTCTCTTTATAGTGTGTTTATGGAGAGGGAATATACATATATATACGCATGCTGAAAAAAACACTAGAACACACAAGGATCATTAAAAGATAAGAATGCCGATAACTCCTTCACCATCTATCGGACCAATCTTAATTGTTTTATGAATTAATTATATCTGCTCTACTTTGTATTGAGCACTCTTTTAAGAATAGTAATTGTTAGTTATTGGAATTCATTCCGTATACACCAATTATATACTTGGGTATCTATCTATCTATCTATCTATCTATCTATATATATATATATATATATATATATATAGAAGTGAACATTGAAGTCACCACTTAGAAACGACCGTTTTATGCTAGATGCAATCGTCAGGCCACACACACATACACACACACACACACATATATATATATATGTTTGTGTATTTAGGCAACAAATTCTCTTTTAGGCATGTTTGATTAAATAAATAAGCCATTATATCTACTAATATTTAACAAAATCCTTTCATACTCCCGAATAACCTTCCGTGTACTGATGTTAAAGGATGAGAGAAATGTGCTATAGCTGTTTAAATTTATTTTATTTTCATTTGATTCGTCCTTTGCGAAATATCTACAACAGCATTCCCGTCCATATTCACAATATAAAAAATTACTAGTCGAAAACGGAACTATGCTAAAACAAAGAAAACAACAAATTCAGACTACAGATACTAGAAGCATTTTATATTAAAAAAAAAATTAAAGCCGGCACTGAACAGAATCAACCATGAATACTGTAGTAATATTCTTTAACGCGCACATGACAATGACATAATTAAATGGAAAAACATTCCATAATGGATATTTTTTTTACGTTCAGCATATTGTCAACAGTTTTGCATTTTAAAGCATAATGAAAAAATTATGGTAATAGATAACAACTTTGTATACATACTTGTACTAATGTACAACATATAGTTTTGTACTATTTGCACCACTGAAGATGATCTTGGAAGAAGATCAAAAGTACTTGGGAAATGAAAATAAAAGCAATTTAAACGGTTATAGCACATTTCTCTCATCCTTTAACATCAATACATGGAATGTTATTCGTTAATGTGAACGAATTTTATTAAAAATTAGGAGATATATAATGTCTGTAATTTATTCAATGTGTGTGTGTGTGTGTGTGTGTGTGAGGCACGGTGGTGTAATGAATAGTTGCTCGGTTTGAGGAATCGGTGAACCGAGTTATATTTCAGGTAGGATCCGGCTAAAACCCTTGGGAAATGTATGAATCCTCTTCTTCCCCCTCCCAGCTCTGATTGAATAAATTACCGATTATATATTGTCATACCCAGACAGACTATTTCGCTGTATCACAGCTCATCAGTGTGGCTAGATATCCGGTTACCTCTTTAGCTAAGATTGAAACCTGCCCGGATTGGCATCAGTCGGAGGTTCTACCCCTAAGCCGTTGGCGCACGGCAGCGATAAAGATACAGTGACGCTTTACCGAAGTGTCTTGCATTATTAGCAGTAATAATCACTGTTTACAAACTCACACTTCCTACCCAGAGAGCTCAACCGAAATAAATTTTTCAGGAGAATATATATTGTCATCGACAGACAGACTGTTTCGCTGTATCCCAGCTCATTGTGACGTCGTCCCCCGGTCGCAGCGCCGACTGTGACGTTCTATCCTGATCTACCACGGCGCCAGTTGTGACGTCCCTAAACAGCACCAATTGTGACGTCTTCGCCGCGGCGTCAGCTGTTCGCTCCTCGCCGCTCCGTCGGGGTGTCGCTGCTCCAAACGTGACGTTCTAACCCTTTGGTGATTCGGGTAGGAAACTGGTTAGATTGATACCAGCCTCGCCGTTCCCAACCCGCTTCCAACGCCTGGTTACCAGGGTAACTGCACTGATCTCCAGTCTGCCTACCCACGTTGTGCATTGATCTTAGACAGACGAGATCAAACAGGGGTTTGGGGCCGTAATGCAAGTTGAGTCCAACAGGGGTGATAACACACAATTATGTATAAAAGAAAATAAAATAAAAACTCACAAGGTCAACGTATCAAAGAAAAAAGGTAACAAACTTTTATGTCTATTTGCTCGGTACATAGGACTATGTCTACTTCCCGACCCGTTCTGTGGATTGTGGCACAACGCTTTTACTAGGCAACTTTAAGGCTTCAAGTTGTCTGCTCTCTAAGAAATTTGTGTTTCGGTGTGTCTTTGGACAAAAGTCGAGAAAAAAAAACTTATTTCTGTGGTCTGATTCTAAGTCGCTCTTCAAACTACTTGTTCTTGGTTGAAGAAGAGTCCAGAAGTGTGCGTGAATCTTGGTCAGCTATCTTGACGCGGTTTTAACACTGGGCGCTCATCTCTGCTTGTCGTCTACGGCTGAACTCTCCCGCCGTCCGCGGCTGAACTGTCATTTCTGTCGGTTGGGGTCTCGCTTTTTATTGACGCAGTCAAAACTGGGGTGGTGTGTCGGCGCCAGGGTTCTTCGATAATTCTAAATACGTATCCACCTTCTTATTTCTGGTTAGGATTTTCATTTTTTTCCATTTTCGGTAACTCACTCTCACTCCCACTCCCTTACTGTGCCTCTGAAGTGTACCCCTTCCCCGCTTCTTCGTATTGGCTCCTTACACTTACACTTCTGACAGGGGCGTCGACCGATTCTCCTCGTGCGTCACGTGACCGCTCTCGGCCAATGAGGTCCTGGTCGGGTATCTTTCCTCCTCCTTCGTGTGTCATGTGATCTTATTTAGCCAATGACGTCTTTAGTCGGGCGTGGACAATCCGTGGCTTTGTTTTGGGAAAGAAACACCTTGCTTAAAAAACAAAAATATTAATTTAAATCACCCTTATCAAGAGCGACTGAGATGACCCTCTCGGCTTTTAACACGTGGTATTTGTGAAGCAGTTTATTGCTAATTGGATATGATCTAAAAAAGGAATTTCTCAGACTCGTTGGCGTTTCTGAAACGGAATAAAAATATTTCATTTTCCTTCCGCTCGAAGGTCTGATAATAAAAATCTTTATTATCTCAAAAGAAATTTTGCCAGCGACCACCTTGTGTGGCTTTTTCTAATTCTGGAGACTGTCTCTGTTTTCGTATTAATGGTTTGTCTTCATATCCTTAGATACACTTCTCTACCCACTTAGACCTTTACTATCATTCCAATGACACACTTCCCACTTGTTACTTATCAGTATTTTCATTGTCCCTAAACTTCGTTTCTCCTTTTCCTCATTTCTTTCTTTTCCCTTGGGTGACAAACAATTGATAACAAACTTCCATTTTTCGCGGATCCGCGGAAATCGGTCAGATGCTTGACCTGAATATTTTTCGACACCTGTTATCTGTCAGCCGTGCGTGTGTGTGCTCGCCTATGACCTGTTTTCGTATTATTCTTTCTTTCTTTCTTCTTCGTTTTCTCTTTCTTTCTTCCAGATCGCTTGAATGTAAAGAAAGAATTATTCTTAAGACCCAAAATATTTTTCGGCCTTAAATAATTATTAAATGTTTGATAAACCGTAAAAAACAAATCATATATCTATGAATATTTCTCTCAGCTCGTCAGGTATGCATGGTGCCACAATCCTCCCCTAACCGATTTGTCATTTACCCGTAAATGACACCTAAACCCAAATACATCATTTAACATGCACCATGCATTTGTCTCATGCAATTCTATACTACTTTCTTACATGCAGTGTAATGTTCTCTTTTAACTTCTTTTGTTCTACATGCAAATGTTATGTTCTTTTTTTTTTCATCTTCTTCTGTTCTACATGCAACTGTAATGTTCTTTTTTTCATCTTCTCTTGTTCTTCATGCAAATGTAATATTCTTTTCATCTTCCTTTGTTCTACATGCAAAAGCAATGTTCTTTTCGTCTTCTTTTGTTCTACATGCAATGTAATGTTCTTTTCATCTTCTTTTGTTCTACATGCAAAAGTAATGTTTCTTTCATCTTCTTCTGTTCTACATGCAAATGTAATGTTCTTTTCGTCTTCTTTTGTTCTACATGCAATGTAATGTTTTTTTGTTTTTTTTACAGGCAAAAGTAATATGTGCGTTTGTCTGTGGGTGCAGATGTGGTTACTATGTTTTGTTCTTCTTGGTCAATGTTTTCCTCTCCGCTGTGGGAGGTTTTTCCGCCGCACGTGGTGGTCTCACGCCAGCCTCCTCCGCTGGTCTTTCAGCAATTTCTTCGCCAGTCCCGTCTGAGTAAGGAACACTGCTCGGCATCTCCCTCTCGAGTTGCTGCATGCTCATTAGATTGTCGTTCGCTAATCTCCCCTTACTCTTAACCTTCCATATTAATACATCCCCGATGGCTATAACTAGGAATGTACCCATCACTATTGACCAACTTATCGCGATCTGATCATCGTCTTCCCAAGCCACACCTTCGTTTCCCAACGCACTTAACTCTCAATTGATCCATATCGATCTTTTCTATCAGCTTCATTAATACTGGCATTTTATTTAAGGTAACATTAGAGGATCCCTTCACTATCGGCTCCCACAATTCTGTACAATTGACTAAGCCTCTACCAATCATCTCTATGATTGAATCTTTCTCTTCATATCTTTCTTCTTCCTGGTAATAGGGGGGTAAGGAAATGGATATCCCAATCGCCGAACATCCCATGTGTAACTTTAACAGGGATAATGGTGGCCTTATTCTGAATGTCCTTGTGGACTCTCCCCCACATACCTTAGACAAGCTGATAGGTTTCTGTGTGGCTACTGCCCACACCCCGTCTGAAACACTGATAGCTTGTGGTAATGCCGTGTTTGTTAATACCTCCACTTGGCAGGTTCTTTTGATTCCTTCCCTCTTCCCTTCAAACAATTCTAGTATGCACATTCTGCGATTACCAGTTTTATAGATAGGGCTTAATGAGGTACAAGTCCCTAGAGCATCATCTCTACATCTTCCAGCTTCTTCAGTTGATAGCAACATGAATTTCGTTCTCCCCGAATTTAAAGCTATGTAGTCTGCTTCCACCTTGTACCCTGCTATCATTCCCAAACCTTGATCTCTTCTGGGGTAGGGAATGGGTAAGTTTATAACCTGGTATATCTCGAATATACTCTCGCTATCTAACAACGGAACAGATATCACAACCAATAGTCGCCTATTTTCTAACAAGGTCAAACATCCTAGTGCATTATAATACTTCCACAATTCTTTGTATTCCGAGTAGCGCTTCCCTTAGGTGACCCGGGTTTACTATGCTTGGGGAGAGGTGTCCTAATGACAGCATGTCTAATTGCGCTCTCACATGTTCCAGCAAGGTCGTCAACGACTGACTAGTTTGTCGTACCTTATTCGTAATTGTCATCAGTTGGAAATATTTTTGCATGAATCCGCTCATTTCCTGTAATTCGATCATTACAGTTTTTGTATTATTAATTACCTCTTGTCTCAACCTTGCCAGGTTATCTATTAACCAATTGATTCTGGCTCTATTTTTGGCCTCTTCTAACCTTGTCACATTTAATATTGTCACACTCTCCCTTGCCACCTGAGCAAGCGTCCTCTGGTTTACCTCCACTTCTCCCAGTTTCCTTATTATAAATTTAACGTCATCTTCAGTCACTGTTCCAAACAGGACACTCAACCCTTTTCCCACAAACGGAACTACTGATCTCCTTTCCCGCGTCTGCAGTAACTCTATTCCCTTCAGGTAGTTTTGCATGTCCCTCCATTGAGCCTCTATCATAGTGGCCTCTGATTCTAGGGAGTGCAATAAACTAAGATACCCTTTTTCCTTGGGATAATCTTGTCCTACTTTCAACCGGGCTGCATCCAGTTGCGTTAGCTCGTTTCCTAACTTATTTAGTAGCGACTCATACGGGTTCAAATCTATCACGAATGTGATCAACCATTTAGACCTGGTTATTATTACTTCGCTCGTTTTTTTAAAAATGGTGTTTCGGCTGCGCTTCCCAGCTTCCACCATCGTCACTATCAGCGTGGCTACTACCATCATCGTCATCATCAACCCTTTCATCTTGATCATTCCTGAAAGGTAACAAAATTCTCTTGTTGTTATTCTTCACAACCATTCAGTCTCGCTCGACTCATCACTCAATTATTTCATAATTTCTTACTAAGTTCAGCTCTTCCCTCCTCTAACTAACCTCTAGCAGACAGAATGGCCTGGACAGACACGCGTGGTGCTCACTCCAAAGGTCGTACTTCATGACACCACTGATGGCCAATCAACAATGCCAATAATCTTCTTCCGTCCCCTGTGAGGTGCAGCCCGCGACACCATCCCATCCACCCACATCCACCGCAGTCAGCCAGCAGGTTTTTGGATGAGCCAGTGTCGTTATCTTTCGACACTGAATGCTTCTATTCTGCACAGCCCTCTTGTTCTACTGAGATTTGGGGTTCTTCATCCTCCTCCATCTCATCTTCCGAGGTGATTCCTGCTCAACCTCTAACCTTCTCTCTGTGTTTAACTCCCGTCCAGGAGGTGTTTTGTCCTCTTCTTCATCCCCTGATTCTTCCTTCTGTTTAGAGTCCTCGCCTTGGATATCTTTAATACCTCTCGACTCTATGTCTAAACCTCTCCTGTTCCTTATCCTTTCCTTGAGCTGGGAAAGGGGTATTTGATCCTCCTCCTCCCACTCGCTGGGCTCTTCGTCCTGTTCAGGGTGCCTCTTTTTAGAGCCCTCGACTGCTTCATTGGATCTCCTCGTTTTTTTCTTCCTTTTCTTTGGACATGGGGGTGCGATGGCGACCTCACAGGGTTTTTCTGCATCGATTCAGTCGACGACTGAACATCGCTAATCCCCCGCTGAGGGTTCCAACTCCGTCCTCGGATCGCTTCGTCTATCTGGCCAAGTCGACCTATCTCCTCATCTTCTTCGGAATCTTCTTCCGTCTCCATTTCTTCTGGTTCAACCAGAGTTAGCTTCCTTGTCCTTGTCTTCTTAGGCCTCGGTTTGCTCATTTCCAGGTTAGCTATTTCAGCCAACTTCAGATCATTGGCATGAACCATCCTCGCTCGTCCTGCCACTTGATCCCATATTACATATGATACTGGACCCGTCTGCTCTACTATCCGGTAGTACGGTTCCCATCTCTGGTCCAGTTTTCCCTCTCTCTGGTGGATTTTATAGTAGACAGGGTCTCCAACCTTCAATTCTACTACCTTTCTTTCAGCATTCACTCTCTCATTTCTTTTCTTCTGGGCCGTCTTTATTCTTCTTCTGGTCTGTACAAACATTTTATGTTGTTGTTCCAGCAATAGTTGATGATGATCTTCTCCCATATACTTTCTTCGGGGCTTCAGTAGGTTATCCACAGGCAGGACCACGTCTCTGCCAAACAACAAAAAGTAAGGAGAAAATCTGGAGGTTTCGTTTTATCGTAAACCTCACGGCCGCCAGAACCTGCGTCAAATACAAGTCCCAATTTCCAGTGTTCTCTGACCAGCTTGGCCAATACATCTTCCAAGGTTCTATAAAACCTTTCCACTTTAGCATTTCCTTGGGGTGATATGGAGATGTTTTTTACGTGCTCTATATTCAAACCTGTCAGAACTTCTCTCATTATGCTGTTCACATTCTCCGTGCCATTATCTGTTACCAATTGCACAGGGGGGCGCCATACCTAGGGAAGATTTCACTTATTATCAACCCGGCACAGTTCTAGCCTTCTTGTCTGGTACCGCAAATGCCTCAGGCCAATTTGTTAGCCAATCGACAAAACTCACTATATAGTTGTTTTCTTGTGCAGTTTCCCCATATGGTCCTGATACATCCATACTCACCTTCTCGAAGGGGAAGTTTGGCACGTCCGTTTCTTCCAAAGGTGCCATTTCCTGCCTTCTGCTCTGCGACTGGCACACTACACAGCTCCGAACATAGTTAGTGACCTCTCCATACAGTTTGGGCCAATAGTACTTTCTTCCTATAAGATCACATGTCCTATCAATTCCCATGTGACCCAACCGCTCGTGGCACTGTTCCAATATCTCTGGTCTTAAACTTTTGGGCACATACAACTTGGGTTTGGCTTCTTCATCCCTGCCTGAGAGATAATACAGCTTTTCCTCTAAAATGGCATACTTGGTGGTCTCTCCTGCCTTCACCTTTTCTCTCAGAGCAGCTATTTCGCTGTCTGCCTGCTCCTTCTCAATTCCTTCTGTCCAGTAGGGATCGGTTATTATCTGGGCGTCCCCTTCTTCGTCCGATTCTAACAGAGGGCGGTCTTTTAGCTTATTAGAGTTAATTACTCCTATTCTATAGGCTTTATCATCTACTCCCTGCTCTACTTTTACAGATCGTTCTTCCAGTTGTTTCGGTATTCTTGAGAGTAAATCTGCGCACGTGTTTTCCTTCCTGCCAAATACTCTATCTTACAGTGGTAGCCACTTAACCCAAGTGCCCACTGTTGAATTTTCTTATTATTTGTCCTCTGCCTGCAATAGGTACTGCAGAGGTTTGTGGTCTGTTTTATAGTAAATACCGCACCATTCAAATAGTAGTCCAGTTTTTTTGGAAGCATACATGATGGCATATGCTTCCCTTTCTATTACTGGCCATCTCTATTTGTGTCTCTGAGAGCTTATGGGAAGGAAGTATATCGGTACTTCCTCTGGTATGCCTGGCACTGGTCCTTCTTTATCGGGGACACGGCTGGGTAAGTACTGCCCCTACACACTGCTCACTGGCATCCGTGTATAGTACCATGGGCTTGCTGAGGTCTGGGTACGTCAGCAGTGGGACGGCTGTCAACTGTTCCTTTAGTGTAGCAAATGCCCGTTGGCAGTCCTCTGTCTACCTGAACCTAGCGTATTTCTTCGTCAGGGCTACTAGTGGTATGGCAATTCTTGAAAATGCCGGGACGAAGCGTCGGTAGTAACCTATAGCCCCTATAAAACCTCTTACCTGTCTCACTGTCTTAGGTTCCGGCATTTCCCTTATGACCTTTACCTTATCCAGGTCGGGTTTAATACCGTCTCCGTTTATGACAAAGCCTAAATACCTAGTCTCTTCCTTCAGAAACTGACACTTTGACAATTTTAATTTTAAGCCGTGTTTTCTAAACTTCCCAACACTTGTCTTAAATGGAAAAAGTGTTGTTCCACTGTTTCCGAAAATATTAAGATATCGTCCAAATACGCCATGGCAAAGCTCTCGTATCCTCCTAACACTATTGACATTAGCTGTTGGAAGACTCCCGGGGCATTAAGCTAAACCGAATGGCATCACCCTGAACTGAAACAGTCCCAGGTGACACGCAAATGCGGCCTTCTCCTTGTCAGCCTCATCAAGGGCTACCTGCCAATACCCGGACCTCAAGTCAACGTAGAGAAGTACTTTGCCTTCCCTAATAATGCCAGTATGTCATCTATCAGTGGCAATGGCACCGCCAACGGCTTCGATATATTTAGTTTTCTAAAATCTACACAGAAACGGTGCCCGCCATCTTTCTTACCCACTATTACTATTAGGAAGCTCAAGGGAGATCGATCTTTCGATCATCCCAGCTTCAACATCTCTTCTACTGCCTCTTCTACAAGGGGTCTTTTTTATGTATAGGTGTCCGGTAGGGTTTTAATTTCACAGGGGGGGTGATCTCCGGTGTCGATTTTCATTGTGACTGTGTGGGTCTGGTCTAGATCCTTGTCTGACTGGGCTACCACATCTCGATTGTCCCTCAACAGACCCCCACTCTGGTTCTAAATTGATCCGTTGCTAATATATCTTCGTCTACGATTCTTTCTGTTTGCTCTACAAGTTTCCTTCGTTCCTCCTCGAATCTCACCCGATTCAGAGTCCGTAGGGGAAGCGCTCTCCCTATCTCCTCCCCCTTCCTAACCTTTATAGTCTTTTGGGCCTGGTTCACCATCATAATGGGCACCAATTCGGCTGCCTCCACCACCGTTTCGCACAGGGTTACCTCGCTCTCTTCTAGGCCCTTTCCTTCTACAGGGACCAACTGCAGGGTCCTCTCCCTACCTTTTTCCTGACATTAACCTACCCTTTCCTGACACCGCCGTCCTAGGGGGGTAGCTTTACATCTTCCTCCACCACTATTGTTATCTCTTCCTCTGGTGGGCATCCCAATGGTGTTCTCTCGCCATTCACCACCAACACAGTGGGGTTAAACTCGATCTGGGCTCCGGAGCCAATCTTCTCCCAAGATTGCCTCCGTACACAGGTCGGGGGTTACCTAAAATTTTGGGTGCTTCTTACTTTCCCAATCCTTACCGGGAGCCTCACCATCCCTTTTATTTTCAGGGGGGGCTCCATCTGCTTGCGTGACCTCTATGTCCGCTTCCCGTAACCTTCTCTTCCGTTTCACCCGCATGTATGCTTCCTCACTCATCAATGACACAGATGCTCCTGTGTCCACCAGAGCTCTCATCGCCCTACCCCCTATCTCCGCTCTACAGGATAGTTCTTTCTCTTGCGTTAGCGAAGAGAACACTTGAGCTTTCCTCTTCCTGGGTCCCCACCCTTGGGTTAACCCAGCCATAGGCGCCGGTAGTAATAAATCACCTTCATTTTTCTCATGAGCTGGAGTTCTGCGCCCCCTGCACCTGGGAGACCCCGGCCGGACCTCTCCCAGTCTCCCGCGGCTGTTTCTAAGGATACAGCTTCTCTTCAGGTGTCCTGGCCTCCAGCAAAACCAGCACCTTCTTGTCGGACAGTTCGCCGCAAAGTGGCCCGCCCGACCACATGTCCAACATTTTGCTCTTTTCCTTTTCAACTGGGCTAACCTCCCGTCTACTCCCGGGGGGACCCGTCCTCTACCCAAGCGGTTCGCCCGACCACTGGTCCAAGCTTTTATTTCTCTTCTTTTTAAATGGGCTACCCTCCCTCTTAATTCCGGGGTGGCCCGCTGGCTTTTCCCTGGGCCGGTCTCTGGGCTCAGCCTTCTTTGTTAATATCGGTGGAGCACCCTTCCTCAGCCCGCACCACTTGGCCAGGTGTCCTTTCTTACCACACCGGGTGCACCTGTCCTGATCGAAGTCTGGGGGCAACCCCAACTTCGTCGGACATTCCGCCGCCCTCATGCCCACAGGTCCAGCAGACCAGCCCGTATCGACCGGCGTGGCTTTATAAAAGCCATGCCTGGTCGACCATGCCCTTCTATTGGGGTCTTCTTCCCATACTTCAGCCTGATCTACTTCTAATTTAACCTTCTGACTCCACGCGGGGGGTCTTCCGCCTACCCCACTTTTTCCGGCCTCCTGATTTAGTATCTGTTTCCTTCCACACCTCTTCACTTTTTCCCATACGCCCTGGCTCTACTTGGTCAGCGCTATTGCTGCTGACAGTCTCAGCGGTCCCTCTTTTAGTACGTCGTGACGAACACGCTCGTCACTTAGCGCCTCCACATACAGGTCTGCTAGTTGAGCCTGCATGACCGCATTGTCTCTGACCACTTCCGGGAAGGCCAATGATGACAGCTTCCCTGCTCGGGCCCCCAATTCTCCCGGGGTTTCGTCCCGTAGCTGTATCAGTTTTAGGAGGGCCCTCATGGCCTCTATAGCCGTGCCCTCGTCGGCGAATTCCTTGGTCAATAGTCCCTTTAATCTTTCCCAAGACAAGTGGGGTTGACTCACCAAGAGCTCCTTCATGAATTCAGACGCTTTCCCTTTTGTGGCATCGTATGCCAAATACAGGGTTTCGTGGTCTGAAAGTTTGTAAATAACTCGGCTCTTCTCCAAGATTGCCAGCCAGTTTTGAAATCTTTCCCACTGCCGTCAAATGCTGGGACCCTCGGTCCACCTAACAGCCTTCTTAGGTCAGCTGACAATCCTTGTCTTACTCCCTCTTCGTCCCCCACTGCTCCATCTGAATCATAGTCCGACATATTTAAAGAGAAAGACAATCTACGCAGCAACAATCGAGGTTGGGAAATAAAATAAAGTGTCCTACCTTACAGACGATTCTGTTCTCGTTTCTCTCGGTCCCGGGTCGTTTTGAGTCCTATTCGAAATTTCTCAGCAACAGCGGTCGATCGATGTGACGTGTCGTGGCTGTCTCAGGGTTGATCCTTTGGTCACGGCACCAATTGTGACGTCGTCCTCCGGTCGCAGCGTTGACTGTGTCGTTCGATCCCGGTCGCGGCGCCAATTGTGACGTCACGTACTCCCCAGGCTCTGATATCCTGGTCACGGCACCAATTGTGACGTCGTCCCCCGGTCGCAGCGTCGACTGTGTCGTTCGATCCCGGTCGCGGCGCCAATTGTGACGTCACATTCTCCCCAGGCTCTGATATACTGGTCACGGCACCAATTGTGACGTCGTCCCCCGGTCGCAGCGTCGACTGTGTCGTTCGATCCCGGTCGCGGCACCAATTGTGACGTCACGTGCTCCCCAGGCTCTGATATCCTGGTCACGGACAGCACCAACTGTGACTTCTTCGCCGCGGCGTCAGCTGTTCGCTCCTTGCTGCTCCAAACGTGACGTTCTAACCCTTTGGTTAGATTGATACCAGCCTCGCCGTTCCCAACCCGCTTCCAACGCCTGGTTACCAGGGTAACTGCACTGATCTCCAGTCTGCCTACCCACGTTGTGCATTGATCTTAGACAGACGAGATCAAACAGGGGTTTGGGGCCGTAATGCAAGTTGAGTCCAACGGGGTGATAACACACAATTATGTATAAAATAAAAATAAAATAAAAACTCACAAGGTCCAACGTATCAAAGAAAAAGGTAACAAACTTTTTATGTCTATTTGCTCGGTACATAGGACTATGTCTACTTCCCGACCCGTTCTGTGGATTGTGGCACGACGCTTTTACTAGGCAACTTTAAGGGCTTCAGGTTGTCTGCTCTCTAAGAAATTTGTGTTTCGGTGTGTCTTTGGACAAAAGTCGAGAAAAAAAAACTTATTTCTGTGGTCTGATTCTAAGTCGCTCTTCAAACTACTTGTTCTTGGTTGAAGAAGAGTCCAGAAGTGTGCGTGAATCTTGGTCAGCTATCTTGACGCGATTTCAACACTGGGCGCTCATTCTTGCTTGTCGTTCACGGCTGAACTCTCCCGCCGTCCGCGGCTGAACTGTCATTTCTGTCGGTTGGGGTCTCGCTTTTATTGACGCAGTCAAAACTGGGGTGGGTGTGTCGGCTCCAGGGGTTCTTCGATAATTCTAAATACGTATCCACCCTTCTTATTTCTGGTTAGGGATTTTTCATTTTTTTCCATTTTCGGTAACTCACTCTCACTCCCACTCCCTTACTGTGCCTCTGAGGGGAGTGTACCAGCTTCCCCGCTTCTTCGTATTGGCTCCTTACACTTACACTTCTGACAGGGGCGTCGACCGATTCTCCTCGTGCGTCACGTGACCGCTCTCGGCCAATGAGGTCCTGGTCGGGTATCTTTCCTCCTCCTTCGTGTGACATGTGATCTTATTTCGCCAATGACGTCTTTAGTCGGGCGTAACAACCCGTGGCTTTGTTTTGGAAAAGAAATACCTTGCTTAACTAAAAAAAAAATTAATTAAATCGCCCTTATCATGAGCGGTTGATGTGACAACTCTCGGTTTCAACACGTGGCGTTTGTCAAGCATTTTATCGCTACTTCACTGGACAGTTGGATTATCTGACATGGCCTAAGAAAAGGAATTTTCTCCAAAATCTCAGCCAATTTGGCGTCTCTAAAGCAGAAATAAAAATATGTCAGTTTCCTTCGGCTCATGTGTTGATAACAAAATTTTTATTATCGCAAGGCAAAAGTCTATTCTGTCAAAAGAAAAACTTAGCCAGTGAAAACTAGTTGTCTGGGATTTTAATTTTCCACACCCAGTAAAAACTGCAAGCTACATCTGCGTTTCGTCCACTATCAAAATCTAGCGTTTTCAAAAATGGATTTCTTAATTGGTGACATCTATTGATAACACAATTTCATTCTTCGCGTTTAAGCAGAAATCGGTCAACGCTTGTTCGTAGGTGACCTAGATATTTTCGACATTTGATACCTATCAATAATAACCCTTTTCTTCCTTATTCCCGTCTCTTAAGCCGTGTGTGTGTGTGTGTGTTCGCCTATGACCCGTCTCGTATTACTTTTTCCTCTCCTTCTTCTTCGTTTTCTCTTTCTTTCTCCCAAATCGCCTGAATGCATGGCGGTTCAATCTCGCAAAAAAAAAAAGAAAGAATTATTCTTAAAACCTAAAATACATTTTGGCCTTAAATAATCCTCAAATGGTTGATAAACCGTAAAAAAGCAAATCATATATCTATATATATATCTTTCAAATCGCGTGGATGCATGGTGCCACATCATCCGTGTGGCTAGAAGTCAGGTTACCTCTTACTAGGATATGTTGATGATGAGGAATACAAATAAAAATGTTTCAATTAGATGATTGATTCAGGAGCCCGACTTCAGAGTTTCGTAGATGAAACGTTATTGTAATCGTTCGGTCCACACTGTCAGGATGTTTCAGCAGTATTATAATACTAATGCCACGAGCCAGCATTTTGAAATCGTTTTTAAGGTTTCCGTTTTTAAAGTGTGCACAAATTCCCGTGAAATTATTGGGTCGCAGTGTGAAATTTTAAGTTAAACCAAAATTTGTTGGCGTGTTTAATGCGAAAATGGTTTTTATTTGTATATTTTACTTGAGTCTATAAATAAACGTTAGTTGTGTCGATATTATTAAGCTGAGTCATAAATAATTTCCTTTTTATTTGTGTTCACCTTTATTCTTCACAAAATAAACCCCAAATACATTTTACTACATACCTCCAAAGATTCGCAACAAAATGAGCATACATGGTGAAAAAATACTGTAAACATAGTAGAAACAAAATTTTATCATCAAAATATTGATGTTATTATTAAGACAGTCTATTCTTTAAATTCGGTAATATTTTAACGTAATGTATTCGTCCGAGTTTTGTTTACGTTAATTGTAAGGTGTTTGTCGTCACACTTTAGGTATTTTCAGGGTAAATCACAAACTGAAAACATGATTTTATTAACTGTGTTCATTATTTTAATACATATATATATATATATATATATATATATATATATATATATATATATATAATTAAATGTGTTTTAGTTTTCTTTAAAAGTTTAGACTAGCAACAAACCTCCTGCATAAAGATAAAAAAAAAAAAGATAAAAAAAGGGTATGAGACAACAATGTGTCTTTTCACTGAACTTATTATACTGAGAGGATTGGATGTCCTACAAGGATTCATTATTAGCGGCCACAATCTTAACGACATTATGCAGACGACACAGTGTTAAAAGCAGACACAAAAAGAAAACTATAAGCACTCCTACAGAAGAGAGTGAAGGAGAGTGAGAGAAAAAGACAAGGTCTCAATTGCAAGAAGACAGAATAAATGTTTGTTAATAAAAGGAACATCCCAGCAGGCAAATTACAAATTAGAAATACCAAAATCAAACAAGTAAAACAAATTAAATAACTGGATAAATGTTTCATATTTGTAAAGGACGTTAGAATTAGCCAAAACTTATACTGGCAAAAAACCACCTGCATACTGATAGAAAATTATTTCAGTAAATATAGAAAAATAGAAAGGGGTGTAAGACAAGGATATGTCTTCTCACCGGACTTATTCAACCTATACAACGAGGCGATCTCAAGAGAATTAGATGTCCTGTCTTCTCTTTCAATGAACATCGTTCGCGTCATTCGACTGCACGGCCAATGGAACTGCCTGGCAAACTTGACGTATTTGTGAAGCATATAAGAATAAGCAAGTACCTATCCTGGCAGCAAACCTTCTAAATACGGACAGAATAGAAGAGAAGCAAATGTACAAAAATAGAAAGAGTTGTAAGACAAGGATGTACCTTCTCACCGGACTTATTCAATCTATACAGTAGGGTGATTCTGAAAGAATTAAAATTCCTAACAGGATTCATTATTTGTGGGCACAATTTTAACAACATCAGATATGCAAATAAAACAATGTTGATAGCAGACGCAGAAAAGAAACTACAGGAAATCCAACAGAAAGGAAAGAAGGAAAGCGAGAAGAAAGGACTAAACATCAATTGCAAGAAGACATTATGCAAGGTTGTTAACAAAAGTAACAGCCGACCATGCAAATTACAAATTAGAAATACCAAAATCAAAAAAATAAAGAAAAAATTCAATAACTGGGTAAACGTTTCATATTTGTGAAGGATATTAGAATTATCCAAAACCTATACTGGTAAAAAAAGTGATGGGATTCTGAGATAATTAGTAGTAGTAAAAGGACTCATTATTGGTGGCTAGAATCTTAACAACATGAGATATCCAGATGAAATATTATTGATAGCAGACACATAAAGGAAACGAGGATAACTCCTACAGTAGGCAGTGAATGAAAGTGAGGGAAAAGAACAAAGTCCCAATTGCAAGAAGACAGAATACATGCTTATTAATAAAAGGAACATCTCAACATACAAATTAAAAATTAGAGGCAGTAAAATTAAACAAGTACAACAATCTAAATATCTGGAAAAAAATAAAATATTACGAACCAGAAAATAAACGTTGTTAGAAATAAAGAAAAAAATACATAAATGTTATGTAATACCAGCCCTACTATATATTAGTAAATACTATATATTAGTAAATACTATATATTTAGTAAATACTATATATTAGTAAATACTATATATTAGTAAATATTATATATTTAGTAAATACTATATATTAGTAAATACTATATATATTAGTAAATACTATATATTAGTAAATACTGAATAATCTCCTCAAAGATGATGAAGAAACAGAAATGTGGTACTACAGAAGGATGCTGAGAATACCACAGACTGAACATGTGAGCAACAAAAAAGACTCGTATACTTCATGCCAGGTAGGGACAGTTGAAATTTCTAGGTAACATGATGAGGAAAGATGGCTTGGAAAATTTGATACACACAGGACATGATTCTATTGCGTCTTCTTTCCGGCAGAGATGAGGTGGAAAGATTATACTGAATCAATTGCTAGGTCTGTTGCTAAGAAAATTGGTTGAAGGTTTCGTGCTAGACAATTTTTCACGCTAGAATTTATCTTATATATCTATAAGTCTACCATTCGTCCATGCATTGAATATTGAATAACCTCTGGTCTCGTGCTTCTGCGATGCATTTAGAGAAACTTGATAAAATACAAAGAAGAGAGACAGGAAAAAAATCAATAACCTACCAAGCGAGCTTCTGAAAATGCATGGCGGAACAAGTTTTAGGAGAGATAACAAAATAACAATTTTTTTAAAGAAACATTATCGTCAATGTCTTGAAGGGAAAGAGAACATTAGAGTAAATATTCGTTAAGTCGAGAAGAAATTTGATAGGGGCTCGGATTGAGGAATCGGAGATATGAGTTCGAATTTCAGTCGGAACCATGAATTACATTCCATTACATTCACTTATGGGTAAATAGTAGGACAGACTGGGTTTTATAGCCGTGGCTGGCAACTGGTCTAGGTGAAGGAAAAACTCTGAATTCAAAATCAGCCTGAAGAGGGTCGGGCTCCATCAGGCTATCATGCTCAAGAAACACTATTTCAACGATGTGTACTGCGGCTGCAGTACATATGGTGTCACGAAGGCCCTACGGGTCACGGGATAAAAAAAAAAAACTACGTTAGGTTTTTTAAAGCATTTCGTCCGATTTACATCAAAAAAGGTCTCACGCCATGGTTTTCGGAACCAATGTATAATGTAAAACAGGATATTTCTGTATATTAAATAATTGCAGACATTCTACCTTTAATGAGGAATTTTGTATTCACTGAATAACTGTCGTTTATAAAGCCTCCACAACACCTAAAATCCAAATTCAGTTTTTATTTCTCTATGAAAAAGGACACAGGCGTGTTCGAAAATTCCGAATGTTAACATCGTTCTCGTCATAATACTATTTAGTCAAAAATTCACTAAATATACAGTCGACAATATTATTCTTATTATCAATACTTTATTTTATGCCTCAACATATATATATATATATATATACGTTTTCTATACCAAATACCCCAATGGCGCGGAGAGCTGAAGAAGAAGATTTGAGTGTTAGTAGCAGTAGGAGCCATTGTTTTTAAAATCAGTCTCTTCTCAAGAGAGCATATATATTGTCGTCCACAGACAGACTATTTCTCTGAATCACACCCAAGCAGTATGACTACAAGTTCAATTGCTTCTAGACGGGATCGAAACCCAACTTTGGCATCAGTCAGAGATCCTACCCCAAGAGAAATTTTAACATATTGTGTTAATAGCAGTAAGAGCCACTGCCTTGAAAATTATTTTTTTCTAAAGAAATCTCAACCGGATTTCCTGGGACCATATATATATATATATATATATATATATATATATATATATATATATATATGTGTGTGTGTGTGTGTGTGTGTGTGTGTGTAAAGAAAGAACTATCAGATTAATAATCCACATTTCTTTAGCATTTAACCTACATTTTTCATTTTTCCATCTTAAATTTGACCTGTTTCCTGATTCATCAAAAAAGACAACACCCATTTAAAATTTTGAAATTTCATTCCCTCTCCACCTTAAACTCTTAAATATAGTACTACTTAGCTTAAAAAAGTAAATCATTTTTTTTTCTGAAGTTATACAATATCGCTTAGAAATGAAACAAAAATTTTAATCTAAATTTTTAGTTCCGAAACAGAGTAATTTCTTTGTCTCGATGAAAACATATTTTTGAATAATATATATGATAGAAATTATTAGGAGGATTTGATAATTATATTTATGTAATTCATCGAGTCTGAAACCTCAACAGAATGCAGAAAGCACTGTACGGCCGTTTCGTCTTATATT
>CAHIKZ030005131.1:1182500-1185000 GCA_903632075.3 Acanthosepion pharaonis
GTTCAAAAGCTTCGTAGTAAGGTTTTTCTTTTTGTCCTTGGGACAAACTTTGGCCTTTTCTCATCTTGAATGAGGAATACAGAATATCATCATTCACTACCTACATGATAAGGAACACACAGATACTCTTCTTTCTATGGCTATGGACCTGGTTGACTTGTAGGGATCGTTGTCAATCATGGCCTGGATCTCACCAACAAATTCAAGAGTGTTTTCTTATCAGAACTATCACAGTGAGTTTTCTGAGCAGCCGTACCTTCGCAATCATCGTTAGACTCATTCAACTATTTTCCAAATCCTCGGCACTGTTCTCCGATTGACACCCAAACACTTTGAAATGGTCGCATTGGAGATTCCGGTGCAAATTTCTGGTGGTGTGAATTGCGACACGGAGATCTTTTTCTCACAGATGGTACACCATTGACCTTACTATATTGCGCACTCGACTAAAATCAAAAACTAACAACGTTAATTTAAAAATATAAAATTAAAATTGGCAATTTACTTGTATGTTATTAATAATGCCATTTAATGCTTTTTTTCACACGCTTATTTCTTTCTAATACTCAAAAAACTTTTTAGGTTATTACATATTTTACACACACACAAACATATATATATATATCACTCTAACATGTTATATATATATAATATGTATAGTCTGTTGCCATGCCTAAATTATTATTGTATATATGTATATAACTTCATTTGTATATATACATATATACATATATTAAATATATTAATATACTATTTAATATATTAGTAGGTTATTACATATATATATATATATATATATATATATATATATGCTATTATATATTATATATATTCGATATTTACAATATATTATTATTCGTTGTATATTAGTGTTGTATTATTATATTATATACATAACGCTACACATATATACATACATAAATACATACATATATATATATATATATATATATATATATATATATATATATATATATATATATATATATATATATATATATTTGTGTGTATGTGTGTGTCATTCAAAGATTGCGCTGTTTCGATGCATGACAGCTACTCAGTGAGATTGGACATCCAACGAATGCCTCAAGCCAGGTACACACATCACTATTATATATCATATATATTGTATATTTACTATATATTATTATTCTTTTGTATGTTATCATTGTATTATTACATTATATACATAAAGCTATATATACATATATATATATATATATATATATATATATATATATATATATATAGAGAGAGAGAGAGAGAGACAGACAGACAGACACAGAGAGAGAGGGATAGATAGATATAGATATATAGATATAGATACACCTAGTGAGCCAGACAAACCTACCTAAGTTTCACCTAAACGGATCGTCAGGGAAAGTTTGGAAAGATATATATATATATATATATATATATATATATATATATATATATATATATATATATATATATAAATATTAATATGCAAGCATATATATATATATATATATGTATACATATGGACATATATATATATATATATATATATATATATATATATATATACACGTTTTTTTACACAGACACATTTATATATATATATATATATTTATCTATAGGTATAATTCAGTTGTATGTTATTAATAAGGCCATTTACTGCTGTTTTCACACGTTTATTTCTTTTTCTCACTCAGTTATATTCACACAAACACTTTATATATATCTTATAATCCATATATATCTTATAATCCATAAAGCATTTAATTGATCGTCGTTAAATGTCTGCAAGCCACTTACGTCTTGTTCGAAAGGCATAGGTGGAATTTCAATTTTGTCTTCATAAATCTCATCGCCTTAAACGCTAAAATTGCATATTTACAAATTTATTAGAAATCTATTCACACAGGAATATATTTAGTCAAATGACGCATTTAACTTGGGATTTAGAATTTGATTTCTTTCAAAGAAAGACCTCAAAGACTCTGCTCCCACGACGGAATATCGTAAGTACATGTTCCAACTGGTATTTCAGTGCATTTCAGGCAAGTCTTGGCGGAATACTGTACACGATAAACAGAGATTTAAGAAAAACTTAGAAGAATATATGTATTTTTATTTACACTTATATGTCGTTAATGATAATAGGAATTATCTTTTTCGTTATGAGAAACATTCGGATGAATACAAAATATCTGTTCTCCTTATCTCCAATAATGATATTGTCATTTCCCTATAAGGTAACATTCGGTATTCATTGACCGACCAGCCAGTGCTAATCCAGTTAAGCATTTTTTTAACTCTTTAATCACCGGGCTGTGATCAAAGTGTTGTATCTGATATTCTGTTCTCTAATAGCAATGGCAATATTATCCGTTTCCTTATAAGGAAACATTCTGTATTCATTCATTAAGTAGCCAGTGGTACCTCAAGCTTTTCTTCACTTCCTAGCCATCGGCCTGGGATCAAAATGTTGTATCTGTTCTTCTAATCTCTAATAGTAATGGTGAAATTATTTATA
>CAHIKZ030005131.1:1190000-1205000 GCA_903632075.3 Acanthosepion pharaonis
TAGTCAACTGCTAGAAGTGTCAAGTGAATTCCACAATGAATCTCCAACTGCAGGATATCTACCAACCGCCCCACGCGGTCAGATGTGGCACAAGCCTGAATTTTATGTGGGGTATTCGAGCACGTAGGATCAGCCAAAAATTCCCCGTAGGCCCCGTTTTATACGGGGTCTGCAGGAAATTTTGGGCCGTAGGGTAGCTGTTTCCCGAGACGAGACTCTGCCCTTCGACATAGCCTCGTCTGGGGATTCTCTCTGCTCGGAGGAAGAGTGTTTGACTAGCACAACTTGAGACAAATCTTCAGCTGCAGAATATCTACCAACCGCTCCACGCGGTCAGATGTGGCACAAGGTTGAATTAAATGTGGGGTATCAGAGCCTCGTCTGGGGATCCTGCCTGCCCGGAGGCAGACAGTTTGACCAGCAAAGCTGGAGAAGAATCTCCAACTCTAGACCACGTACAGTATCCACTACTGTACTTATGGGAATGGGGGCATGCCCATTATCGTGCGTAGTTATGCTACAACACCAACCAAAGGGATAGGACCTAGGCTACCTTGCTATTTAACCCTTAGCCGGGGTGAAACGTGATGAATTTATTACTTTCCCAAGTAGGGCGTAAGTGAAAATAAAGAGCCTGACTGAAATTCGAGGTCGACTCTACGATTTCTCATCTCGAGCCGATACCGCTTACACTAGGACACAAATACTATTTCAATCATAAGACTTCTTATATCTAGTCCAGTAGATGTTATTTTCACGGTTTTTATATATAAAAAATAGAAGAAGTTTATTCAAACACATGTAACCCATGTATCTAATTTAATGTTAATAGTTCTGTGTGCATACGGATGTGGGTATATTTTCTTCCGCCCCGAGGGTCGACATTTGCTTGATATTAGCAAACCAAATCCTGTTTACGTCACCCACTGCGATGTGCCATCAGCTGAGCTAAATCTATCAACTAAATACTTCTGTCTGGAAGACATTCCATCTGTAATTACCATATTCCGTATACCTGTCTGAATGTCAACTATTCTGCCTTTTCCCTTTCTTATTCATCTCTCTCTCTCTCTCTCTCTCTCTCTCTCTCTCTCTCACTCACTCTCTCTGTTTCGAGAGAGGGAATATGAAATTCCAACTTGCTTATCCTATAAATCTCAAAAGCAAGAAGCCGCTCCGACCCGGCAGATTTCACCACTGACACATTTATATTTCGTTGTAATGAAACTAAATCCTGCAAATGAAATAAATTCCTGGGCCAATGTCACCAGACGAATAAAACTCTCAACAGAACAGTTGAATGTTTAAATCTTCTAGCACGGATATTAATTTAACAATGGTCCCTGGCAACTCCTTGTTAAGTAATGGTTAGCTGGCTACTTATCATTATAACAGAAATTAGTTTAATCCTCATCGAGGGACTTTCTTCCGTGAGGGTTTTCTTTCTATCCGTAAAATAACGACACGTTTTACGGTACTCGGACAAATTTAACCGAAAATGTAGTGGCGTACTTACATGTGTCTGTCACACTCTTTATCATAATATGCTACATATATTTATATTTATTTAGAGTCTGTCTATATTTCTGAGATGAGGTATTATGTACAGTATTTACATTAGTCGGACTATTGTCCTCATCTTTGTCGCCATATTTGTCACAACGTTTCCGCCGTTGTACTCTCCGGCCTTCCTCAAGGACACATGGCACAGTGGATAAAGGCGTTGGTTAGATCCAGTGACAGACCCAAAGAAGGTGAGTTCAATTCCTGGTTAAGGCAGTGGAGAACTTTCAGAGGGAAAATTAGCAGGAGATAACTGATAACTGACATCCATCAAACATGGCACGTGGAACTAGAACAGTCTACCCCAGTGATCGAAATAAAGGGTTCAGTTCGAAATTCCTACCACCTGAAGAAGGCCGGAGCGTACAACGGCCGAAACGTTGGGACAAATATGGCGACAAAGATGAGGACAATAATCCGATTAATGTAAATACTGTTATATTTATTTACTGTATTAATTGATAATTTTCATTATATTTTTGGCAGGTTTTCTTAAAAATCTATTCTGTATATATTATATTTTACTTCAAATGTTACTGTAAGTTGATAAGTCTTTTGAGAGAAGCACATTTAACTACAACAAAAATCTTTAACTGTTACGATATGAAAGATGCTTTCAATTTTGCTTTTAATGATCATTATCTTAAAGGGATGAACTAGATTTTATTTTACTGTTAAATACGAATTTAAATAATTAAGTGCTACTTTTTACCCAAATATACTCAAATATTTTTAAAAATAATAATTTCAATAAACAAATAAGAAAACTTTTAACTTTAAATTTAGTAATTTAATCACTTGAAATTCAGTGGTAATTATTAGTCCTATTCGACCTTATAATACTACTAATTAAATACTTAAAGTATTGTTTGTTACTATTTTTACTGGTACTTTTCTGGTGAAATGTCCGTTCGGCCAAATGTCTGTCGGCCAAATGCCCGGCTAGGCGTTTTAATCAACCCTGAAAATTATGAAATATGTAATATCTTATATTTACGAATGAGAAATGCATTAGTAAAATCAGTAGTTATATTGTTTGATTTTGTCAGAGAAAGATTATTAGTACTTGGTATAACAGGAAAAGAAATAAAATGAAAGAAATACCAGTCAAAACTTAATAATAACTATCAATGCTTCATATAATAAATTCAGTCAACTTAAGACTAATACTACTTAGTGGAAAAGGAAGAGAAATACAATGAAAGAAATACTAGTTCAACGTAACTATTATTAATAAGAAGAAATTCAAAGAATCTAATTCTTAGGAGAAATATCGTGACAATACTAGTAAAATTGATAACGTTACATGCCAGAGAATGTTTTAAAAGTAAGAGTGTGTGCTAACACTGCATCCTGATACAAGATGGTCAGTTGTTTCTGGATATTTATCACAGAATCTACGTTTGGTGTCAACACAATTTTTCAATATATATGCTTGGTAATTCTTTATTTCTTAACAGTGAACACTGCTTGCTTTTCGTCCTGGGTATGACGATAAACTACATCTGTGTCCTGGGTAAGACGATAAACTATGTCCAACAGCAAAGCCTCTGATCAGGAGGTTTTGAGGAGCGTGAAACCACCTCTTAATTGCTGGTGTTCCCAGGTCCACCCTGACCCGGGGTGGTAGCACCTCTTAGGGTCCAAGCTATGGGCAAATATTTAACACCGAAAATGAGGTAAAAAGCATTATAAAAGTGTAAAAATCGGTTTTAATGACAGAAATCCTTTGTAAAAATTATTACCAGAAATAAATTTTTGAAAAAAAACAAACTATTACCAGCAATATGTTTTTGAAAAAAAAAATATTACCATCAATACGTTTTTGAAAAAAAAAATATTACCAGCAATACGTTTTAGAAAAAAAAACTATTACCAGCAATACGTTTTTGAAAATAAAAAAAAAAAACTATTACCAGCAATACGTTTTTGAAAATAATATTAGCAGCTATACATTTTTGAGGAAAACATATTACCAGAAATAGATTTTTGACAAAACAAAATATTACCAGGAAAAAAAAAGTTGTTTGCATTAAATAACCCATTGAGGTTAATATGTCCTAAAACAAAACAAAACAAACAACTTGCTTTAAAAGTGTTAACCTTCACTAATACAAAGATCGACAATTTTTTTAATCTTTCGAAATACAATCTTGTTATTATTTTATTTCCATTCATTTGTTTTATATTTTTTTTCCTTCCGAGGACCAGAGACCTAACGTCAAAAATGGATCCATGTTCATTATCCACTGAGCAATTTTGAAAAAGAAAATAAAGATCGTACTCATTTTACACAGATAAAGTCTTTTGTACTGTGTGAGCTTTACAAATGAATAAAGTTTTTTGTATTTTTTAAAAGTATGGGCGACCAAGAAACCCTTCAACCAATCCAGGGCTCCAGCTCCATTATTCGCATGTGAACATCTTTTAGATATCCACTTCAAGATCGTTTTATTTTGTTACTTTATTGAATATCTTCAAAGATACATTACATTCTATTGGGACTGCCATGTGAATAAGGAAGCACATTCTATGTCTGGGCGATTAGCTTTGATTGTTCTGCCTGTCCCATAAAATTATTGTAGCTTCTATATCCGTAACCGGGTCTGGGTGGTGTTCATACCAATTTCTTGCAGTTTCCTTTCCGTAAAAGTTGCAAATTTTCCAGCGCAGATATTGGCCCACTCCTGGTTTTATATTCAGTGGGTGCAAACAACGTGCAACCTGATACAAAATAGTCAATTGCTTCTGAATATTTATCACCCAATCGTCATTTTGGGTTGGCATAATTTTTCAGTATATGTGCTTTTATTATTTTTATTTATTATTATTATCATCATCATTCGATTTCTGCTATGGACACACTACCTACCAAGTCTGCGGAAAGACCTAAGGCAGGTCGTGGTGTGTTGTTATGGCCACATTTCGGTGAAGTTGCTAGCGTTACATAGACAAAGTTCTCCTTAGTGTGTGTGCTGTACTTAATAAGACAATTTTCTGTATGTCTCTTAAGCTGGGGTTTCAGGGATTCTTTCAATGTGTTGTTTTGTTCCATTTTTATAATTCCAAGTGCACCTATTACCACTGGTATTATTCTTGTTTTCAATTTCACATTTTTTCTATTTCAATTTCCAGGTCTTTGTATTTTGATAGTTTTTCAAATTCCTTGGTTGCTATGTTACAATCCGCTGGACAAGCCATATCAATTAGTAGGCAAGTTTTTTCTTTCTGGTTTTTTGACAATAATGTCCGGCCTATTTGCTTCAATTTTTCTGTCTGTGTGGATGGTATAATCCCATAGAATGGTGACATCTTCTATTTCTGTAACCGGCGCTGGCCGATGTTCATACCAGTGTTTGCTTACACATTTTCCAAAGTGTTTGCACATTGTCCAGTGTAAGTATTGCCCCACTCTATCGTGACGATTTTTATATTCATTTGGGGCAAGTATAGAACATCCTGAGATTAGATGGTCTATTGTTTCTTGGTATTTGTCACAGAACCTGCATTTTGGATCCACATTATTATGTATGATATTTGCCTGAAAATTCCTAGTGAAAAGACTCTGGTCTTGCGCTGCAAGAATAAAGCCTTCAGTTTCAGACTTTAATCCAGATGCTCGTAACCATCGATGAGTATTAACTTTATCAACATTGGGTTTATTTGCACGTTCTGGATATTGGCCATGCAGAGGTTTGTCTTGCCAGCGTTGTTTCATCTGTTCAAGGGCTTTATCCTTGGCTTTCTTTTTCATATCTTTTGCTGCAATAGTTGGTTCTTGGCTTCTGTTTTGATTTACTACAGAATCTACTAAATGTAAATGTTGTTTGTATTTTATTTTTATTATTATTATTATTATTATTATTATTATTATTATTATTATTATTGTTGTTGTTGTTGTTGTTGTTGTTGTTGGTGGTGGTGGTGGTGGTGGTGGTGGTATTTTACATCAATTATTTCTTTCTGAACTGAAATAGAGATGACGCGTCTTTTTCGAAGCTACAAAAACAAATTTTGAAATTAACAGAAACATTTAAATATTGCTTAAATGTAATGCAAAAATTAATTATTTAATAATAATCAATTTAATACCATTCGCAATTATTACTATGTTTATTTCATTTTTTTTATAAATATTATCATTATTATATTTATTTTATTTTATTTATATCTATTGTTTATTTTTTTTAAGCATTTCAACCCAGGCAAGGCGGGAGTACCCCTAAGGGGTTACAGAGAGTGAGAGCAAGAGTAAAAAGCTGAGTGGTTGAGGAAAGAATACAGAGAAGAACGGGGATCAAGATCAAGGCATCAGAAGATGTCGATTGACATTACATTTGAATAATTGAAGATTATAGCTATCAGGGAACCAAGTAAGAGGAAGGGAGTTCCACTGTTGGGAAGGGCAAGAGAAGAAGCTTTTGGAGTAGAAAGGAACGAACACATGGCATATCCGTTTTTGGATTTTGTCGAGGACCTCGAGATGTACAGAGGGAGTACCAGACCATATATGGCAACAGTATCCATTGCAAGGACGAACGGTTGATTTATAGATTTGAAAGATGATTTATTATTTATTTCAATTTTTTCTACTGTTAGCAGGTTTTTCTGTATTAGTATTCATTTCTTTTTGTACAATTAACCTGAAGATTATTCGTATTATTTTTACTTTTTATTTCTGCTCACCAAAATTAATATTTATCAAGTTTGCATTTACTATTGCCCTTCATTTTTATCAATGAATACTATAGATGTTAATACTGTCAGAAACGTAGTATAAATTATTTTATTCTGTTAAATAATTTTTATCAATGAATACTATAGATGTTAATACTGTCAGAAACGTAGTATAAATTATTTTATTCTGTTAAATATTTTTTATCAATGAATACTATAGATGTTAATACTGTCAAAAATGTAGTATAAATTATTTTATTCTATGTTAAATAATGACTTCATAATCTCCGAGTATTTTAGGCTGAAATCCTAATTTATATTTTTATTTTATCTTTCTGCTATATTTTTTTAAAATTAACAAACGTTTCGACATTTTGTTTATGTCATGTCAAACTATTTCGTAAATTTTCTTCCTTTCTAATATTTTTGCTTACTTAACATTTTGTATACTAAAAAAATACTTTAATTTTTGGGAGTTTCTAAAACACGCAATTTATATAATGTTTACCAGCAAATATGATGCAAATGTTGTCATAGCCGGGGGTGATAGTGGAGACACGGTCTTATTGTCTATAACAGGGGTTTTCAAAATATGGTCCGCGGACCGCAGGGGCTCCTCAAGGACAAGATAGGGGGTCCGTGGACAGCAAAACCTTTTTTATATGGGTGACGTGCAACTTATAAGCGCTTATAAGTAACTTATAGGCCAATCATGAAATAAATTGATTCAATAAACTATTTCATAGATTTGATATACTAATATAATTTGTATCTTAAATTGATAAAGATAATGGATTCTATTTATGCAGAGAAGGAACCAAAGGATTTGAATTTTGGATCTATTTTGCGATTTCCGGCTTTGTCATTGGCTGTTAGGCGTCACGTGTGCAAATCGTCCAACGGGGGACATTTTGCGAGTAGAAGTGCAAGGCTGTTGGACGAGTAAGCAAGTAAGCTCTGAATTTTATAGACTCTATAAAATAACTTCTTGGCATACATCTCAAGGAGTTGCGGGAAAATTTTTTTGCCTGATTAGTCAAGAATCGAAAGAAACTTGATCAACCAAATATGTACTGCGTATTGCACCTAACTGAAAGAGCCGACAATTACTTAGCGAAACAAAGGTGTGGAAGTTGTGGAGAGGCATGACCACTCAATCATGTATCACGTATTGCACTGATTAATGTTATCAAATTATTTCAAAAATTAATTTCAAATAGTGTTTCAGAAATACGATTTATTTTGAAAGGAAATATATTTGCTTAATTGTGAAAATTATATTTTTTTAAACTCAGATATCATCTGAATTTTCCATATTACTTCAAGATTTTATAGAATCAAAGAATTTTCGAGGATTTCAAAATATTCATTCCTGAAACAGTTTCAACTTTCCCCTCATTTCCAGATATAAAATTCCATTCTTTTGCATGTTACCACATACAACTTGCAGATTGTCTTAAGACTTTGTCGAACCATTTAATTCTTTGCTTCTGTTTAGCGACAAATCAACATCTCTATGGGTAATACCAAAATCTAAATATTTTAACCCATTTTTTTTGAGTGGGTGTAATAATAATTCTTTTAATGATACACGTCTTACTAATTAACCCATAGCCGGAGCAGAAGTGGTGGATGCAGACTTTTCCCAACGGTATTGGGGCGTATGCGAATATAAGACTCAACGGGATTTTGAACTCGGTCTTCAGATTAACAATTCCGAGCCATTATCCATGAGATCACCCGCACATCCAAGCTTACAGTCCGCGGTAATCCCAAGCTGTTACCCAGGCATTAAATGACTTCGGTGGTCTTACGACCAGGCCGAGTTATACGCATGGTAATACGTTTTTTATCTTTAATAATGATTTTTTTTCATTTAAAAGCTTTGTTCGAGGTCTAGAACAAGGCTACAAGCAGTTTACAGTTACAAGATTGCCTTAATGTCTGTTTATCTAAGTACGCTTCAAAATTTTTTATATACTATACATTCCAGTAATAATTGTCTTCTAGTCCACCAGGGATTACGGCACGGGGAAACACCGGTTACGAATTCAGCAACGTCGAGACTAGTCAGAACCTGGATGGGTGACCGCTTGAGAATATGTGGAGCTGTAAACTTGGATGTGCGGCTGAGTAATGGATAAAGGATCTGAACTGTTAATCGGAGTTGAGTTCGTATTATTCATTTATGCGCAAATACCCTTGAAAAAGGCATGGATTAAGGTCTTCTTGTTCCAGTTAGGGCTTAATTAGTAAGACGTGTAACATTAAAACCATTATTATCTAACAAAAAGAAAAATCCTCTTTTTTTTTTTAAGCGTTTCACCCCAAGCAAGGCGGGAAGCCACTAGGACGCAAGGGGTTACAGAAAATAGCAAGATCAGATAGGAGTGATAGAAGAAAGGATGAGGGTAGTAGATAGATTGAGGCAACTGGAGATGTTTTACAAAATATTTAGATTTCGGCTTTAAATAACCCATAAAGGTTGATATGACGCTAAACAAAATCAACTCACCAACGATTGAACCACCAGTTGACGACGGGAATGTGATATCTAACAGGATTGCGAGATTACGTTCTTAAAGGGTCACCGGCCATCTACCACAATGGGATAGACTGGACTCCGAATTTATGTATAAAGTCAACACGAAGATTGTCTTAATGACTGTTTACCAAAGTATTCTTCAAGATTAATAACCTACTTTTTTTTCCTTTTTCTTTTTTTCTTTTTTTTGGGGTATCATGTATCCCTGTCATACTTGTCTTCTAGCTGGGCCTCCCCCAGGGCTTACGGCACGCCCAAACACGGGTTCTCGTACGATCACCGATAATCAGCAACGTCCTGCCTGGTAAGTACATAGATGGGTGACCGCTTGGGAATATCGCCAAACAGCCAGGATTTATCCAACGATTTATTTATTTTTTTCGAAATCCATATTGAATTTTTTTCGGAGCACTTTCTCTACTTTAGTTTGTATCCTGTTGAGAAGCATGGCGTTGTAAATTTTTGCTGCAACGTGGGGGAGTGTGATTTCTCTGTAATTTTTTGCAGTTCCTAGAACTCCTTACTTTCGTCTTCATCTTTGTTGTTATTATCGCAACTTTTCAAACATTGTCCTCCTCAGGGTTTTGACGATCAGAGCAACTTTCAGGAAATTTAGATATCAACACTTTATTCAATTTACGGGGTTAGATTGTTCAAGTTGAAACTCCGGTTCCTGTACGATCACCGAAGTTAAGCAACGCCAAACCTGGTCAGTATCTAGATGGATGACCGATTGAGAATACGAGGTGCTGTAAGCTTGGATGTGCGGGTGGTGTAATGGATAATGGATTGGATCTGTTAATCGGGGTTCGTATTATTCACTTACGCACAAATCCCCTTGAAAAAGGTATAAATTCACTTCTCACCACAGTTATGGATTAATTACTAAGACGTGTATTATTAAAATCATTATTATCTCCAAATAAAAAAATCATTACAAAATATTTAGATTTCGGCTTTAAATAACCCATAGAGGTTGATATGCCTCTAAACAAAAACAATTCACCAACAATTGAACCACTAGTTGAGTACGGGAGGGTGATATACAACAGGATTGCGAGATTACGCTCTTAAAGGGTCACCGGCCATCTACCACAAGAGGAAAGACTGGACTCCGAATTTATGTGTAAAGTCAACACGAAGATTGGCTTAATGACTGTTTACATAAGTATTCTTCAAGATTAATAACCTGCATTTTCTTTTTTCTTTGGTAACATGTATCCCAGTCATATTTGTCTTCTAGTCGAATCTCCACCAGGGCTTAATGTACGTTTTAAGATTGATAGCCTGCTCCCCAATTTTTTTTTTTTTTTTTTTGGTACCATTTATCTCAGTAATACTTGTTTTCTAGTAGGATTTCCACCAGGGCTTAAGGCAGGTTCAAGCACCTGTTCTCGTACGATCAGCAAAATTCAGCAAAGTCAGTACGTAGATGGATAAACGCTTGGGAATACCGCGTGCTGTATGCTTAGATGTACGGGTGGTTTAATCGTTAATAGCTAGGAATTGTTTATCAATGAGCTGAGCTTCAATTTCAGTCAAGTTCGTTATATCAACATACGCGCAAATATACAAGATTACATTCTTATATGGCCACCGACCATCTACCGCATTGGGATAGAGTGGACTCCGAATTTATGTGTAAAGCCGACACGGTGATGAAACGACATTGCAAGGTGCAGGGCTTTCTCGCCTGTAGTCACTGTCCAGGACGGAGGGTTTTGCCCGATGCAATCAACAGCGAGAAGACGGAAGCCATTGGCTCTGGTTTGGCCTGGAGAGGTACGGGCTCAACCAGGTTTACTTGCCCCAGTCACGCTACGCATGAACGAATAGCTCTCATCCGGGTATCAACCCTGAAATGTGGAGGGAAAAAAATGAGGCGCTCAATTGCGATGCGATTCTAAGACCACTTCCGGTCAAGTGACTGATGATGATGATGATGATATTTGCGTTAACAGGGTTTTCCATTCGTGTCTTTCTACCTAATTGGGAACCTCAAGGTGGTGTAATGGTCAGCAAGCTTGTCTCGCTAGAACAGCTACGACTGTGTAGTGAGTTCGATCCTCACTGGGTGCACCATGCTTTCGGCCTTGTGCCACATCTGCGCTACGCTTGGAAAATCACTAGACGTTAAACACGCCCTTGTGCCACATCTACCCACGTGGAGTGGGGAGGGGCTAGTAAATAATTTGTTAGGCTGTCGGGTTTTTCGCTTGCTCATGTTTCAAGTATGGCACAAGGCTAACAAATACTTGCAGTACTTAGTGTTTGTAAGCAGTCAGCCATCATACCTTATCATCCATCATGGTCGATGGATTTTAACGTCGCTAAAAAAAAAAAAATCTGGAGAACCGATGTTTTGATCGTGTCTTGACCGTCCTCTCACCCTCAACCGTCTTCTCTTAAATAATGACGAATTGCCGATAGTGAAAACGGCTGTCCACAGGCAATCATTACCTTTTTTTTATATATTCTTTTATTTTCTGTTGCCTTTCTCCTTTGTATTTTTCTTGGATTTTTTGGGGAGGAAAGTTTGGTTTAAAAAGTGGATTTTTTTTATTTTCATTGTTTGTTGTTGTTGTTGTTATTATTATTATTATTATTATTGTTGTTGTTGTTTTTATTATTGTGGCTTTGGGTTGAAAACTGGCAGAGGCAGGTGTCTGCGTACATCTGTTCACTCGGATTTCATTACAGAAACTGAACTAGCTAATCGCTCGCTAATATCTTTACACGTCCGTTTGGTGACAAAGACAGAATATCCCGCCATTCCGAACTTTTCGACCATTAAGGCATTCTTTTGTTTTCTCGTTAAAAAAAAATCGCAGACGTGCCTAGAAAAGCGCGTCTTTCTTGATGAATACCTATCCTGACGTTCGGAGATTCAATTCTATTTTTCGCCAAAATTTCTCAATCAAATCTCATAGAATATTTTTTGGGGAAGTTGAATTGTATAATACGCACTACAACCAGAAATACTCTTTTTTTTTTTTTTCAAAATTGTTTTTATCATTACTATAGAACAAACACTCCAGTTCTCGAATATAAAAAAAAATATTAATTTTTATAAAAGTTAATAGGGAGTTAAATTTTTCCATATAAATTCTTTACCAATTGATTCTCCTACGCAAGCCAAAACAAAACGTGTTCATACGATGCAATTTCTTAAAATGCGGCATGCAGTCACATCACACCGAAAACAGAGGTTTTCGTTCGATCCCCGATGTTAGCCAGCATTGAGACCGATCTATTGAAAATTACTCAAGTGAATCACAGATATTTTTTTTTAATTATGAAATGTACAATCCAGCTTACGGAGGAGTTAAGAAAAGAGAAAAAGTTAGAATAACAACGATGATTTTTAAAAGAATTTCAAACTGAGATTTTCATTTTATTTTATAAAATAGAAAAAAAGGGTTGTCATGATCGATTATCTGTCAATTTTGCTGACTCAAAAAAAAAGATTTTTAACGAAAATTTCGGAAGTGCGATGAACGATTAAAAAATGTAAAAATAAAAATACCTTCAAAATACTTTGATCTTTCCTCTTAATAATAACATAAACGTTTAGACGCTAACATTTTGTTTTCGTCAAGTTTGGCGTCTTTTTCATCATGCTATGCTCTTTTTTTAGTGATCTCGTGGAGGTACCTAAGCTTATATGTATAAATCATTTTATAAAAAAAAAACGTCTTGAAAATTTTGAACGAACTTAAAAATTCTATTTAGATAAAATATGAGTGATATTTTTTGAATTTGCTTTTTAATCATTTAAGCCTAAGCAAGGCAACAAAGCCACTAACACGTAGGATTTTAAGGGGTATAAAAGTAAACAAAAATACATTAAGGAGCCACACAATAAAAGAGCAGAATCTTCGAGAACAGGACATAATATTGCATTTAAATTTTTGAGCATCAAACTTGAAATATTTTCATGTGAATATCTTTGTTAACGTTTAAAATTTTACTATACCGCCAAACATCTGTTCTGCCATCTATTTACACAATCTCCTTATTTAAGTTGTCAGTTGTTTTCCTATGTCCTCGCTTGCATGTGAGTGCCAAATTCCCCAGGTCTTCTTTCCGTATTATGGGTCACAGAAATTTCAACTGTCACTTTCTGATTCTAAGCATAAAGGTCCATTTTGTTTCAAGTTTTCATGTTGCTCCCATTTTCCATTCATGGTATTCTTAAGATTCTTCTGTAGAATCACATCTTTATTGTCTCCTCTTCCTCGGCAAAGACATTGAACAGCATTTACTTACATACCGGAGGATTGATATTACATGCAAATATTTCTTACAATATTTATTTCTGTAAAATTATAGAAAATGTGGCACAAGCCCTAAAAAGAAGGATTGGGGAAAAGGAAGGTCTTCATCTGTCTTAACTTTAAACTTAGCTATCCACAAGCACTGACCCAAGCATACAAACAATATTCCTAACACCAAAACAACACATTCTTACTAATCTTTCTTACTACATCCATTGTCTCAATGAAAATCCTAAATAGTCTTAATGAAAATCCTAAATAGTCTCAATGAAAATCCTAAATAGTCCCCATATGTAAAAATCGTCGAATCTTTACTTTAAGCTGATGCTTAAAGAACAAGTTCAGTTGTGAAGAAGTGAACTTCTCGCCCTCATAGAATTCCTTCTGACGTGTCGTCCAAATCACAACTCTCATAACCCCTCATAAGCAAAAGAACACATATTGTTCAGCCTTCGTCATCTGCGGCACCACATTGCTACAAACAGAACTGGCTTCAAGGACAAAGAACTTTCCTTGCAGCATGCGGACCATTAGACTTTCAACCAACCTGCACAATGGCGCTACCACCCTTCAATAAAAGAAGGCGTGACCAGTAGTCTCGACTTCCCCACTACAGTGACGGCAGTTTGGAGATTTCTCCAAGCCCGCTGAACAAAGTCTTTTGACGACCCAGAGGGCTCCACGAATCATCAAATATTTCTTACGACATCTCTCTCTAACTACCTCATCCTCTCTCCTCTCTCTCTCTCTCTCTCTCTCTCTCTCTCTCTCTCTCTCTCTCTCTCTCTATATATATATATATATATATATATATATATATATATGAAGAAAAAGAAAAGTAAGATATATAATCCGGTGTTCTTATAGATATTTTATTTTTACAAAATAGTGCTCAATGTAAATTTACAGAGCATTAATACTATAAATTAATTGATTTAAAACATTTTTGAAACATGGTTAGAACTGTGTAGCGAAAAAAAATCATATTTTAAATCAATTAATTTATAATATATATATATATATATATATATATATATATATATATATATATATTATTTTCAATTTACCTAGAATGTTAGGGTCCCAAATATGGGCAACTTGTGAACCCCAAACCTGGGGTCAAAGGTGAAAGTATAAAAATACATTCCTGAAACCTGCACTATGATCCATTTCCGAACCGATATCCATTACAGAGCCCATACATATCACGTTTAGAGCACCTGACATTCCCAAACGGCCACCTGTCTAGGTATTGACCAGGCTCAATTTCGGGGATCCTACGAAAACTGGTGATTCAACGTAATACGGCTGTGAGCCCCCATTCACTCTCTCTCTCTCTCTCTGCGTTCTGGGATTTCTCCTTATCCGATGAGATTAGGGCACTTCTCTGTTTCATTTGACTTAGTTCTTTCTTGTTTTGAAGTCCAAAAGCTGCGATCACTTGTCTGCATCCCCTTTTGGTTGTTAACACCATCCTAAGTTTGTGAACACTTTGCCTTAACCTTGATGCTTTGCCTTGTATATATCGTTTACATGATTTTTGGACCTGTTCTTTTCATTCTCTTGTTATTGTTTATTACAAATTTTGTCAATTCTGTTTGTTGGGCATTTCTGTTAATTACATTTGACCATGACCAGTTACTCAACAATTTAGTCTTTCGTTCGAAAGGTTTTATTACTTTCTTGTAAAAACTTTAAGATAAATTTGATTTTACTAAGGCAGTACAAAATCATTTCTTATTATTAAAGTGAATATATATATATATATATATATATATATATATATATATATATATATATATATATATAATTAAAAAAAACAGACCAGTTTAATGTTCCATGTAATAAATTATTTCACCACAGCCCTTTTAAAACATTTTTATAAGGAGCTAATATTTAGTTTATGAAAAACTAGGTAATCCGTATGGGTAAACAGAA
>CAHIKZ030005131.1:1210000-1287500 GCA_903632075.3 Acanthosepion pharaonis
GCCAAGACAGAGAGAGAGAGAGAGAGAGTGCGTAATTAAAAGCGTGGGACAGAAAGAAAAGAAGAAAAAATAGTTTAGAATAAATAGATATTGAATAGACTCAGATAGATAGATAGATAGATAGATAGATAGATAGATAGATAGATAGATAGATTTGAACAGACGGAGATAGATAGATAGATAGATAGATAGATAGATAGATAGATAGATAGGGACACTGAGATAGATAGATAGATAGATAGATAGATAGATAGATAGATAGATATGGTGTATGTAATCAGTGAAATAAATGAAAGAAAGAAAGAAAGAAAGAATTCTATAAGAGTTTGCAATTGGCAAAAAGCATCTGAGCGATAACAGAATGAAAAAAAATCCGAATAAGAACAAGAATTGGAAACAAGGAAAGAAATAAAAAAAAATGTCTGAAGCATGAATATTGAGCGGGAATTTCATGATGAAAGACGAAAATTGAGGGCAGAAAAGATGAAGCAAAAGACAAAGGAATGCTTCTAAGAAGAGAATGAATTTTATAATATATTAGGGATGAAGGTAAAAGGACAAAAATATGGAAAGATAAAAGAAAAATATGAAAAAAGCGATATAAAAAAAACGGACTCCTGATAAATGCTGAGTAACGAAAAAATTTGAAAGGAAATTGGCCACTAAAAAGTCATTTATAAGTTAGGTTAATTTATATGCTTAAAATCAGAAGGAAATAGTTGAAAATTTTGGCACACATTATGAAAATCGGCCATGAGAAAACTTCATCATAATCTGCCTTTTCCTCTCAGGAAGTAGGGATTGTGGGCTTCTAAAATCTCCAGTCTCTTGAAGGTCTGAATAAATTCTGTCTTTTCTTTATTTCTAAACCCTATTCCCTCATCCATTTGTCAAGCACATCATAGATGTCACGCTCTGATTTCCTCTGTCCCGCTTGCCCTCAATATGTCCCTGTGAGTAACAGATTTTCCAAGCCATCCTTCCTCATTATGTGTCCCCCCAAATTTCAAATGCCTTTTCCTGATGTTAAATAAAAACTTCCTTTTTGTTTCCATTTTCTCCAAAACTTAGTCGTTGCTCACATGTTTGGTGCACGGTATCCTCAGCAGCCTCCTGCAGAACCACATTTCTGTTGCTTGAGGACACTTCTCATCTTGTCGAGCATTCACTGTCATATATATATATATATATATATATATATATATATATATATATATATATTACGTTATAAAATCACTACCAAATAGTCATATTGTTTCAACACTTCTGGTGTAAGACACCAGAAGTGTTGAAACAATATGACTAGTGTTGTAGTGATTTTTAAATATATTTATGTTACAATTTTCGAATGAATAATTATATTTGATCTACTCTGTAGTGAGTACTTTCTTAAGTATAGTATTTGTTGGTTATTGGAATTAATTTGTATACCCCAATCTATACTTATATATATATATATATATATATATATATATATATATATATATATATATATATATATATATATAAAGAAATATAGTCTTAAGGTGTGCTATATTTATGGAATAAAGTGCTCAATATCAGAGATAGAGCGTTTTGTAAATATAAAGGTGTGTTATATGCAATCGTCAACACATATATCTGGCCTGACGATTGCATATATAGCTATGAAACTGACTGTCGCCCTAAGTGTTGACTTTCTATGTTCACTTTATATATATATATATATATATATATATATATATATATATATATATATATATATGTATGTATAAGCCGCAAGATATCGTTGTGGTTTCTGCAACAAGGCAGTTTTTAATTGAGTAGGTTGTTAGCTTACTGCACATCCCCCAACCTAGAGGATCAGATTTTGAATTCAGAGTTGTCCTTCTCCTTGACCAGTTGCCATCTAAGGCTATTTAACCCAGTCGGTCCTGCTATTTACCCATAACTGGGGGTGAAAAGGATTCATACCTTTCCCAAGTTTATTGGTACGTAAGTAAATGTAATGGATTCGACTAGAATTCGAACTCAGCTGTCCGATTCAGTTATGTGCCATGCGTGATACACGCTTAGGTTATCAAAAACAAAAAAAAATAAGATAAAATAAAATGTGGCTAGTTAGTCATCTATCCAAAGATACATGATTGCCTAAGCAATACATGACTGACGAGGCCGCTTTTTCCTGCAGTAGGTTGCCATTTCTTTCTGTGGTTGACCAGTTGCTATCCAAGGATATAGAACACGGTCTAGCTGGGGTGGGGGAGAAGAAGATTCATACCTTTCCAAAGGGTATTAGCCCGTAAGTGAATGTAATGGATTCGACTGGAATTCGAACTCGGATCTCCGATTCAGTTATGTGCCATGCGTGATACACGCTTAGTTGATCATGTATCTTTCGATACATGACTAAGAAGGCAGATTTTTCCTGCAATGTGTTGCCATTTCTTTCTTCGGTAGACCAGTTGTCATCCAAAGCTATAGAACCCGGTCTGTTCTGCTATTTACCCATATCTCGGGGGGGGGGAGAAGAAAGGATTCATACCTTTCCCAAGGGTATTAGCATGTAAGTGAATGTAATGGATTCAAATGGAATTCGAACTTGGCTCTCCGATTCTTTAATCTGAGACGCTATCCATTACTTCACCGTGCTTCCATATAGGAGTATCTATATTACTCTTTTCCTTGTTTCTAACGAAATTTTCTGTTTCTTAATACCTTGCTTAGCTTTTAGATTGCGTCTTTCGCTATCCCAATACGTTTTCGGATTCCAGTGTCGCATTTTACGTCATCTGTTAGAACACTTCCCAAATATTTAAATTGTTGTGCTTGGTTGATTTTGCTACCTCTGGTTTGTAATTTTCATTTTGGACGCATCCTTTACGCATTCTGTGTTCTTGAAGTCAATGTTTAGTCCTTTCTTCATGATTTCCTTCCTTACCTTCTGTAAGAGCTTTTTGTAGATACCTTTCCGCGTAGCAGACACAGGAGAACATTCAGAAGGCCGGAAGAATAAATAGGAAAACGAATAAGCTATGTAACGTATTTACGTGAAAAGATTGCAGAGCCACGGCAAAGATGGTTGGAAGAAAATTAAATTTTGCTTAGAAATATAAGGGATTGAAAATAGTAGAAAGCCAGTATCAAACATGTCCTTAAATGAAACGGCATATTGTTATATTCCGTACCTATGACACTAACGATTATGTCACATTCCTCATAAATATGATGGACACTATGGGTAATATGCTGTCTAAGTAGTCTACCACTAACAGTGGTTTACCTACTTCACGCCGCTGGCGAGTATTGTATTTTGTTGATGTTATAAAGATTACCATTTCATTTCCAACCTCCGTTTTGGTACTCCTCATACAGTAACCCTTTCTAGGTTACAACACTAAGAAAGAAGCTAAGTTTAGCTCATATTCTGAGACGACACCTAATAATGGTGTCGCTTTTAGCAGGCCAGACTATTACTTATATAATGAGTTTGATTCTTACTAGGTGTTCCACATTGATATCCTTTCGTCAGTTTTTAAAGTTTGTAAAATATAATACACTGAACTAAAATAAAAGGAAGATAACGGAAGAAATATAAAAAAAAAACAAATAAGATAGAATAAGTAAAAAAAATCGAATTATAGAGACTGGAGGAGAAATGAGAGAAGCAGACGATAATGGCATTGTTTTTAAAAGAGGAGTATGAAGAAGAAAAGAAAAACGGAAAAATAAGAAAGAGGTAGACAAAAGTGAGGAATAAAACAAAGTTGAAGGGATAAAAGAAATGCTGAAGAATGAATGACAGAAACTATCGCAAAAAAAAAAAGATGTGAAAGAAATAAAATGAATGAGACTCCGAGTGTCTATTTGAATATTAACCGCCCTTTTCAGGCCGCCATTTTTGCGATCTATCTCTGAGATTTCTATCAATTCCTATCTCAATCTGATAGTGTGTCACTGACGCCAGAAAATTTAGGGAATGTTAGGTTTTCGCAACGCGGGAGAACGAAAGGCAAACGTAGTGTGGTGAAAGGAAGTTCTTGCACAAGAAATGTGATTAAGATAAACAAAGTATTCATCAGAGATTAAAAGAAAGAAAGAAAGAAAGAAAGAAAGAAAGAAAGAAAGAAAGAAAAATAAGAGGGATAGAAAAGAAAAATAGAAAATGCAGAACAAAATATTCACGGTAAATAAAATGAACGAATTGATGCGGTAGAAAAGAAAGGATTATAGAATTTGGACACAAGTTTAAAGAAAGAAAGAAAGAAGAATGGAAGGAAAAAAGGAAGGAAGAAAGAATGAAAGAAAGAAAGAAAGAAAGAAAGGAAGAATGGAAGGAAGGAAGACAGAGTTCATATTGAAAAAGAAAGGACGCAAGTGTGATGTTAAGAAAGAAAGAAAGAAAGAAAGAAAGAAAGAAAGAAAGAAAGTAAGAAAGAAAGAAAGAAAGAATGGAAGGAAGGAAGAAGGAAGACAGAGTTGATATTGAAAAAGATAGAACGCAAGGGTGATGTTAAGAAAGAAAGAAAGAAAGAAAGAAAGAAAAGAAAGAAAGAAAGGAAGGAAGAATGGAAGGAAAAAAGAAAGGAAGGAAGGGAGAGAGGAAGAAAGGAAGTGTGGGAGGAAGAAAGGAAGAAAGACCAGAATGAAGGAAGGAAGGAAAGATGGGAGGAAGGAATGAAGGAAAGAAAGAAGAAGGGGAGGCAGGAAAGAATGAAGGATGGAAGAAAGAAAGGAAGAAAAAAGTAAAAGGAAGGAAGGAAGGAAGGAAGGAAGGAAGATTTGTGGGATGAAGGAAGAAAAAGAAGGGGAGGGATGAAGGAAAATGTGTTTTGGAAGGAAGGAAAGGAGAGAGAGATGAAGGAAAGTAAAGGAACAAAAATATAAAAGAGAAAAAATAGTGAATAAGAAAAGGAATGAAAGAACGAAGGAGGAAAGTAAAAAGTAAAGAAAAAATAAAGAAAGGAAAATAAAACAGCTATATAAAAAAGAAAGACAGACAGAAAGGAAAATAAAACAGCTATATAAAAAAGAAACGAAGAAAAATAAAACAGCTATATAAAAAGAAAGAAAGAAAGACAGAAAGGAAAAAAAACAGCTATACAAAAAAGAAAGAAAGAAAAGAAAATAAAATAGCTATATAAAAAAAGAAAGAAAAGAGATAGAAAATAATGCAAAGAAGGAAAATTGTGAAGGAAGGAAGTAAACACAAACAAAGGATGAAATATGGGAATATTAACAGAAGGAAGGAAGAAAGAAAGAAAGAAAGGAAAGAATGAAAGAAATAAAGAAAGAAAGGAAAGAATGAAAGAATGAAAGAAAGAATGAAAAGAAAGAATGAAAGAAATAAAGAAAGAAAGAAAGAAAGAAAGGAAAGAATGAAAGAAAGAAAGAAAGAAAGAAAGAAAGAAAGAAAGAAAGTGCAGATATCTCAAAGGAAGGAAGTAGAAAATCAAACAAGAAAATAAAAAAAACATGGACATAAGACAGAAAAAAGGGATTCAAAAGAAAGAATAAAAGAAAGTGTCTAACGTTAGCGGGAAATAGGAACTGAACGATAAAGAAGTGAAAGAAATTCCAAAGAATAACAACCAGAAGAAGAAACAAGGAATGAAAGAAAAAAAGAAAATGAACATGAAGAATACTGAACGGAAATTTATGAAGAAAACTAAAAGAGGAAAATTGAGCGCACACAAGATTCGAAAAATCAAAGACAAATGCGTAGAATTTAAAATAGATTACCAAAAAAGGAAGAAAAAAAAAAGACGGTCTTTAAGAATGGTACAAAAAATATCTGGGAAAACGTAAGACATTAATATAAAATAAAACTGGACTGACCAGCAAGAATTAACGAAACTGATGTTGCGAATGTGTTAAACTATTTTGCACCCTACGACCTCTCTGTTACAGAGAAGGTGTGGCGAGTCTCTCACTGCTCTGTTGCTAATACGATTGGAAGATGAATGGACGAACCACATCACCCGGCTTCACCAGTTTTGACCTTCACGGCTAGAACCCGCCATGACCCTTACATAGTAACAAAAACACTCATTCCCTCAGTATTTCATCCACCCAAGCAGTTTCCTTCCGCGAACCACTGCCCTATGGAACAGACTCCCAAGGGGATGTTTCCCCGATCACTACAACCTTAACTTGTCCATGTTTAGAATTAAACGTTATCTTCCCCTCATGTTCGTATAAACTACCCCTTAGTGTAACACTCTACCTCGAGTGGCCTCCGGGCCTTGTACAGGGTAAAAAAAAGACAAAGAGAAGTATAATATTTTCTCTAATTACATTATTCGGACTATAGTCCTCATCTTTGTTGCCATATTTATCACAACGTTTCGGCCTCTTTCAGGTGGTGGGAATGTCGAACTGAACTCTTTATTTCGCTAGCTGGGGTAGACTGTTCTAGTTCCACGTGCCATGTCTAATGGACGTCAGTTATCTCCTGTTAATTCACCTCTCCAAGTTCTCCACTGCCTTAACGAGGTATTGAATTCCTGTCACTGGTCACTAAACAACGCCTTTATCCACGGTACCATGTGTCTTTAAGAACTTTGAGAACTGAATTAACAGGAGTTAACTGATAACGGACAGCCATTAGATATGACACGTGGAATTAGAACAGTGTACCCCAGAGAGCGAAATAAAGGGTTCAATTCGAAATTTGTTAAGATAAACGTAGGGAATTGTGGTCTTTGATAAACCATTTTCTAATTCTTTTGTGAAAACATATGTATAGCTAGCCATTCGTATTCAAGGATAGCTGTCTACTAGGGCGGCTAACGAATCCCTATTGCAGACGCTTATTCAAATGCATTTGCGTTTATTCAACACCCACAGAACCCACCTGTGGCTTATACTGCGACTCTGCTGAGCAAACCTTAGTTACAGTTTCTGGGAGAGAGCGTGTTATCTAACGTGATCAACAATTTGAACAAGGTCAAGGGTTCCGTCTACACAATTTCATTCACAAGGCTTGGTTCCATCAGTGGTATCGTTTTCGGGCTCTTTCCAAAGGTGCCACAGGCTGGAATCGATCTATCCAGTTTGAAATAATACATAAACAAACAGGAATTGATTTTCATATGTTACATAGTAACGTTTATATTTTGTTGATATTAAATTTCAATATTGTGAAAAAAAAAATACGCCACTTTCGTTTCATAGAACCTGAAAGAAAAGCATGACGTCATTCGGAGAAACATTTTTCTTCTCTATATTCTAAATTATGCTTTTTATGCAAAATGTCAATTTTTTTTCGTAAGAGAAATTAATTTACAAAACAAGTGTCAGTCAATTTTTGTTAAAATCGAAAGAATTTTAACTTCACTCTGATGACGGATTTATCTTATGAGCATCATTTGTAAAACTGTAAAACAAACAGCCATTGTAATGAGGCATTCCAACCTTCTTTCTGTCTTCCTTCATTTTTTTCTTTCTTTCTCTCTTTCTTTTAATTCTAAGTTTACTCCCTTCCTTCCTTCCTATTAGCTCCGTTTACTTCCTCCTTACCTTCCTTCCTTTATTCCTCCTTACCTTCTTTCCTTCTTTTCTTTTATCTCTATGTTTCCTTCCTTCCTTCTTTCCGTCCTTCCTTTTATCTTTACGTTTATTTCCTCCATTTATCTCTTCCTTCTTTCTGCTAACTCTATGTTTCCTTCCTTCCTTCCTTCCTTCCTTCCTTCCTTCCTTCCTTCATTCATTCATTCCTTTCATTTATCTCTGTTTACCTCCACCCTACTTTCCTTCCTCCCTTCCTTCCTTCCTTCCTTCCTTCCTTCCTTCCTTTCATTTATATCTATGTTTACCTCCACCCTACTTTCCTTCCTCCCTTCCTTCCTTCATTCCTTGCTTCCTTCCTCCCTCCCTTTCTTTTTATCTCTATTTTCCTTCCTTCCTTCCTTCCATCCTTCCTTTCTTTCCTTTCATTTATCTCTATGTTTACCTCCTCCCTACTTTCCTTCCTTCCTTCCTTCCTTCCTTTTATCTTTACGTTTATTTCCTTCATTCATCTCTTCCTTCTTTCTGCTATCTCTATGTTTCCTTCCTTCCTTCCTTCCTTCCGTCCTTCCTTTCATTTATCTCCATGTTTGCCTCCTCCCTACTTTCCTTCCTCCCTTCCTTCCTTCATTCCTTGCTTCCTTCCTCCCTTTCTTTTATCGCTATTTTCCTTCCTTCCTTCCTTCCTTCCTTCCTTCCTTCCTTCCTTCCTTCCTTACTTTCATTTATCTCTATGTTTACCTCCTCCCTACTTTCCTTCCTTCCTTCCTTCCTTCCTTCCTTCCATCCTTCCTTCCTTTTATCTTTACGTTTATTTCCTCCATTCATCTCTTCCTTCTTTCCGCTATCTCTATGTTTCCTTCCTTCCTTCCTTCCTTCCTTCCTTCCTTCCTTCCTTCCTTCCTTCCTTCCATTTATCTCTATGTTTACCTCCTCCCTACTTTACTTCCTTCCTTCCTTCCTCCCTTCCTTCCTTCCTTCCTTCCTTTCTTTTATCTGTATTTTCTTTCCTTCCTTCCTTTCATTTATCTATGTTTACCTCCTCCCTTCCTTTCTACTTGCCTTTCTTCGTTCCTTCGTTCCTTCCTTCCTTGCTTGCTTTCATTTCTTTTCCCTCTTTCTAGATGCATTATGGGATTGAATTTTAGTGAGAGAAATCTGTTCCATATAAAAAGCAAACACCGTTTTCCCAGTTTCCCTTTTCTCTTTCTAGGTGAATTATGGGATTGAATTTGGGTGAGAGAAATCTGTACAATCGAAAATACAAACCGCGTCTCCTCCGTTTCTTTTCCTCTTTCTTTAAGCATTATGAGATAGAATTTTAGTGAGCGAAATCTGTGCAATGTAAAAGGCAAACTCTGTCTTCCATGTTTCTTTTCCCTTTTTCTAGGTGCATGATGGGATTGAATTTTTGTGTGAGAAATTTATACAATCTAAAATACAAAAACCCATCTTATTCTTAACTATTTCTTTTCCCTCTTTCTAGATGCATTATGGGATTGAATATTTTATGAGAGATATCTATACAACGTAAAATACAAAGCCCGTCTCCCCGTTTCTTTTTCCTCTTTCTAGATGCATTATGGGATAGATTTTTCTGAGAGAAATCTATACAATCTAAAATATAAACCCTATATGCCCTTTTTCTTTTTCCGCTTTCTAGATGCATTATGGGATAACATTTTTGAGTGAATGATCTATAAAACCGAAAATTCAAGCTCCATCTTTCTTTGTTTTTTTTTCACTTCCCACTTTAACTTTGGGTTGAATTCTTCTGAAAATAATCTATACAACTAATTTTTCAAAAACCATAATTTTTTCCACGATTTTTTCTCGGTACTTAGACGCAATTTAGGAAAGGATTTTTGGTTAACTTATAAAACGCAACATTTCTAAAAAAAAAGTAACCATGGCTTTTTTGCAAGCATTAGATGATAATGTCATATGCCCCGCACATCCTAATCATTAAGTTATTAAAATAAAAACACGATAAAAATTAATATATTTTAAATTAATTCAAATTATAGCTTTATTGCCTCTTTTGCCTTACGAGAAACATCACGTGAATGAATTTTTAGAAGTGTAATTTATCCAGAATTTCAAAGATAAAAAGATGATTAAACAAGGACGCGTTTTCTCACCAGATTTATTTAACCTATATAAGGGATAATCCTAGGCGGATTAGAAGACCCACCAGAACTTATTATCGCTGGCTATAATCTTAACAGCTTAAGATATGCTGATTCTTCTTACGTCACGTTCTGAATGTACACTAAAACAAGTTCTCGAGAAAAGGGAAAGAAGACCAGAAGAAAGGAATGGCCATTATCTATAAGTAACTAGAATATACGACCGTTTGTAAAAGACACAGCCAAAGGTGTGAGATTTCAGTCAGAGATATCAGAACAAAGCAGGTTTCTGGATAATTTTGTAATAGACAACGGAATGTAGGACACAAAGAACCGAAAGCTGATCAGAATAACGAAAGGTGTCTTGCAGAAACGAAACCGAATATTCAGACATCCGAAAATCTCATTCGAAATGCTATGTCATATCTTTCTTTCTGTATGACAATGGAAGCTGGACAATGACCTTACAGATGAAAGAGAAGGGTCGGATGCTGCGTATAACTCTACTGAACTCTATTTGATTAAGCTTTAGACTGTTATATCTTAGAAATGATTAAAGATATCTTACTGGAATTCTCCGAGGATTTTATGATACAATTGTTAATTCATTTATTTGGATTAATTTTTACTTATTTTTTTTTTCTTATTTATTTCTTATATATATATATATATATATATATATATATATATATATATATATATATATATATATATATATATATATATATATCGGGTATAACAGCAAAATTGTCATATTGTTAGATTCACCTCTGAAATGTTGTTGTATCTTAGAAATGATTAAAGATATCTTACTGGAATTCTCCGAGGATTTTATGATACAATTGTTAATTCATTTATTTGGATTAATTTTTACTTATTTTTTTTCTTATTTATTTCCTCATATATATATATATATATATATATATATATATATATATATATATATATATCGGGTATAACAAAAAAATTGTCATATTGTTAGATTCACCTCTGAAATGTTGTTGTATCTTAGAAATGATTAAAGATATCTTACTGGAATTTTCAGAGTTTTTTTTTAACACCATTGGACTCTACTTTGAAAAATATGAATGTATCTAGCTCTAAGTTGAAATGATGATCCCTCTTCCTGTTACTACATCCAGACCCAGTTTTCCTCTCTAATGTCCCGTCTTTTTTAAACTTATTCACCGTTTCTTGATGGTTCTTGAATTAATAAATGCCGGAATGATCTTTTTCCTCTCACCATTGCTCAGTTGGGAAGACATATTGGGACTGACACAAAACGATTTTAACCTGTTCTATTTCAAGCTAAATTACTCAAAAGAATTTTCAGTGATTTGTATGCCAAATGGTGTCAAGATGGCTAAATGTCTTATCTGAAAACGTGGAAAAAAGAAACTCCATTAGTTTAGCGTTTTTTTAGATATTAAACATCTTGTGGAATGGACAATTATCCCATCCTGTTACACGATTTGGTCAATTTTGCTGTTACACATGATATATATATATATATATATATATATAATAAATCGAACATATATTTAACCCATAGCTGGTGGGGATAATAGATGTATTCATACATTTCACAAGGGTATTTGCGTAGAGCTCGACTGAAATTCGAACACGGCTCTCCGATTTCTCATGTGCTTTTTCTATAAATATTTTTATGGTAATTCTCCCGATGAATCTTTGACGAGGGTACCAAGTCTTTATGAATTTAAGAGCAGTACTAGATTGGCAGCTAGGTCTCATCATTTTACAGTTGAAATGGCTAACCGTAAGTTTTATGTTTCTTAATCTGATAAGTATGTTTATAGTAATTATTTGGATGAGCTATCCTCTTTGGTACCTAGACTTTATGAATTTAAGAGTAGTACTAGATTGGCAGATAGGTCTCATAATTTTACAGTTGAAATGAAATGTAGCCATAAGTTCTATGCTAACAGTTTCTTAATCTGATAAGTATGTTCATTGTAATTATTCTGATGAGCTATCCTCGTTGGTACCTAGATTTTATGAATTTAAGAGCAGTACTAGATTGGCAGCTAGGTCCCATCATTTTACAGTTGAAATGGCTAGATGTAACCGTAAGTTCTATGCTAACAGTTTTTTAATCTGATAAGCATGTTCATGGTAATTATTCTGATGAGCTTTCCTCTTTGGTACCTAGACTTTATGAATTTAAGCGCAGTACTAGATTGGCAGCTAGGTCTCCTCATTTTACAGTTAGAATGGCTATATTTAACCGTAAGTTCTATGCTAACAGTTTCTTCACTCACACTTCTCGTTTTGGTGACTCTCTACCGGTTCCTTGCTTCTCAGTCGAATTTTGATCTTCAAAAATTTAAATGAATTTTCAATCGTTATCGTTTGTCTTCTTAATTCTTGTTCTTTTATTGTTCTCTCTCCTTAATAGTACTTTTTCTCATATTGTCTAACACCCATTTGCGTCTTAGTGGCTTTACTGCCTTCTTTGGATGAAATGATAAAAAATTGAAAATGTAATTTTGCTGGCATGTTCGGACTGGCGCTATGCAATCATCACTTGACAATGTTCAGAAGCGTCTACGCGGCCTTGTGAGTGCTGAATTGTTTTTCACCCTACAACAAACTAATTTCTCATAGACGAAACATTACAAGATTATCATTATTGTTACATTCCTTAGTTCTACGAATTAAGAAGTTCCCACCATACCGCTCTCACTGGAACGAACCATCAACATTCACTTTGTATTCCATTTGTAAGAAAGAAGTTCCACTCGAACAGCTTCTTCTTATAAACTTATACTTCCCGAAACAGACTCCCGAGTGGATGGTTTCCCACACACTGTATTCTTAACATCTTTAAGTCGAGAGTTAACCGTTGTATCTCGTACCTAATCTCCGCTTCTGGCCTCTTAATCTTAACGTTCTTACAACAATTTCCTTCTGTAACCCTCTGACTTGCGTGGCTCTTGAGCATTTGGATTTAGGTAAATTGCTCGAAATCAATTGCTAGACAGTAAATTGCTCGAACTATCAATTGCTGGAAAAATAATTTCTCGAACTATCAATTGCTCGAAAGGCAGATTGCTCGAAGCTTGAAGCACCCTGTAAACTGCGCCGTCTCACGACACGTCAACGGAGCTGGATATAAAAGGAGCCACAACACGAAATTTTAGCAGTCCTGATTTTTTTTTCTATATTTGTTTTCTATTTCTATTTCAGTAATTTTGGAGATCTTGAACCCAAGTGATAGACATAACTTTTGTTGAGAGCGAAAAAGGAAAGAACAAATTGTGTTTGGATGGATATATATATATATATATATATATATATATATATATATATATATATATATATATATTAAGGACAAAACAGTGAACAATAAGATTTAGAAATGTGAAATGTGCTAAAAAAAGGAAATGCTGAGCATGTGTTTTATTTTTTTTATAACCACAGGTATCGAGCAAACTGCCTTTCGAGAAAAAATATAAGACCTTCTATATAAATGTACTCGGTGCTCAATTTTAACTGTTCAGTTAACAACAATAAAGTTGTATTTTATCTTATAGTAAATATTAGAAATAATGTAGTTTTATTTTTTTTAACCACAGGTTTCGAGCAATCTGGCTTTCGAGCAATTGATAGTTGGAGAAATTATTTTTCGATCAACTGATTTCGAGCAATTTACTGTCGAGCAACTGATTTCGAGCAATTTGCTTTCCAGCAATTGATTTCGTGCAATTTACTGTCGAGCAAGTGATTTCGAGCAATTTACTGTCGAGCAACTGATTTCGAGCAATTTACTGTCGAGCAATTTACTGTCGAGCAACTGATTTCGAGCAATTTGCTTTCCAGCAATTGATTTCGTGCAATTTACTGTCGAGCAAGTGATTTCGAGCAATTTACTGTCGAGCAATTGATTTCGAGCAATTTACTGTCGAGCAATTGATTTCGAGCAATTTACTGTCGAGCAACTGATTTCGAGCAATTTTCTGTCGAGCAACTGATTTTGAGCAATTTTCTGTCGAGCAACTGATTTTGAGCAATTTACCGGATGCGTGGACATTTGATTGGGTGAACAAGTAAAAAACAAAAGTTGCCTTTGAAATCTATTCAAACACGATAAGCGTTTTGATAACCCTTTGTATAAGTCAAGATTTCCATTTGTCGTCTTCCGAGCTGATCGCTTTGCTTTTCTGAACCCTAAAAGCACCTTTCTTAATCTTGAAACAGAACAATGATCGATTGAGTTTAATATTAAAGATCTAAGCTTTTATCTTATTTCTTCTCTAAAGTGTTCGGTTGAAACGATTTAATATAATTTGATCTCTGTAAAGATAAGAAAACTTTCTTTTTTTTCTTTTTTTTTTCTTGGAACAAATGACAAATACATTGAACTACAAGACCTGACGTCATCAATTTCAATCGAAAGCAATGTATCCTTTGAGAAACTGATAAAAGTCACGGTGGGCTCACATCAGAGAAAAAAAAATAACTACACTGATTGAAATAACTATCTTTCTAATCATTGATAGCGACCTCTAGCAATGGTTAAACGAACTAAATTTAATTATCTGTTTTGTATCAGCTTGCTTGGATTAAGCGTTAGTGAAAGGTTCGGAAGTTTGAAGTCGACCCGTTCTTGTCATTGACACATTATCAGGCAATAACTACTTGTTTAGGACATAAGAACTTTAAGATTTATCGTATTTTTTCAACGTATACGATGCATTTTGTATCACCAAATTCGATATGCATAGCTACGGAGATCTTCACAGCCTAGCAGGGTTCTATTAGGTCTTTATTGAAGAAAGGAAATCCCCCTTTTCATTTATTCATTCATATCGCCTCAGTTTCGTATTTGAAGCATATACTAAGCAGTTTCTAAAGAATTAAAGGATTATGTATTTAGTCTGAAATTACTTATTAATTAATTATATTATTTATACTTCAAATGTTATTTGTAGTGGATATATGTGTCTGAAATACCCCCTGCGCACTCGAAAAAATTTAATAAAGAAACAAAGTTCTCCGGTCCGGTTCGAAAATCACTTAGCACGAATACATACGGTTTAAAAAGAATAAACACGGCGTCTGTTCCCAAAAATGGGTATGCATTAATAAAAATCAATTGAAGTAATATAATAACTGTCGAATTAAAAATAAATTAAAATTAGTTTGCATACACAAATAGGCACACACATACACACTCGCGCGCACATACATACATACATACATACATATATATATATATATATATATATATATATATATATATGATAAGCAAATATAAATGGATATAAATCCGACAGAATGAAGAAAATATCTGGAAAAACAAAACAAAAATCCTTAAAATGCGATTATGTTGTTTTAATATGAATGGAATGTCGACGTCTGACGTTTCGGTTTAATAACCTTCTTCAGGACAATATTCATTAAAAAATACAATTAACATAATCAGTATAACACGACGAAAAACAATGGACATAAAAACAAGTCTTATCCAAAACAGATAAATGAAAATTTTAAATGATCAGCTTTCCGTTTGAGCGTGGTCACGTTGTCGTCAAATGGGCGATATTTTCTAATATATATATATATATATATATATATATATATATATATATATATATATATATTAAGAATAATTAGGTAAAAAAAATTAAAAATCAATAGTCAGTAATAAATTTATTTCGATGAATATAAGCATATATATTACAATTTGGTATTAAATATATATATATATATATATATATATATATATATATATATATATAGAGAGAGAGAGAGAGAGAGAGAGAGAGAGAGATGGAAACAAGTTAGATTAAAAAGAAACTAAAAAAATCTGTCTAATCATTTATTGTATTTTTTCAATTTTCGGATAAGGCGTTGAGTATTTGTGCTCGAAAATGTCGATATAATGTCCAAATTTATATTTTGTTATTTTTGTTCAAGTACTTTTTGTTCAAGTACTTTCGACTTTCACGGTCATTATCAAGAACCGTTGTAGTTTTTCTGTGGTAGTTAGAATCTCTTTGTCTAAACACTGGTATTCTTTGAGGAACTGGACATTTGAAATGGTCTAGCGTGACGTCTTGTACAACGGCTACTGAGAACGAGGCTGCACGAAAAGAATATGATTTATATTTATTTAATTTTTAATTTTAATCTTTTTTTTTTAATTAAACTACTGATAAAACTGGTGCATATATTCCTTATATCACATGCACTTTAAGATAACTTATCCTGTGGTGAAGTATATGTTATTTAATATGGGCTGTTTATTTTGTAAATAATAGCTTCTAAATTTCTGAGATTTCCTTGAACTGTGTGCTGTTAAGTATTTTTAATCGTGTTTATATATATATATATATATATATATATAATTATTTATTTAAAAATATTATTCCAACACGCCACATAAGAGTTCTCATGTTTCAAAACAAGACCCGAAAACTTCAATATAATTATTTGAATTAAATTGAATTAAAGTACTAAGCTCTGTTCCATCTTCAAGCGAATGTTTTTTTTTACCTGACGAGTTCTTTCCTATTTTCTATATATTTTTCACATATATATATGAATTAATCAAATTTGAATCATATATATATATATGTGTGTGTATGTGTATGTATCATATAGATATAGATATATAGATATAGGATTCAAATTAAAGCAAGCCTTCGGACATTTAATTTAATTTAGTAAAATAAATATTTAAATATTTAACTTAATTAAAAATATCTAAATTTTTATGGGCAACTTTTGTCTTTCTTTCACCAGAAATTATAGCAAATATTCGAACATTAAAATACCCATGGTCAGACATAATAGACATTCATTGTCTGTTATATTTAACAATATATGTTTAAAAATCGATCTGCTGCCCCAATGCACATTATATATATATATATATATATATATATATATATATATATACCCAAGTATAGGATTTTTGAATTCTCGTATACATGTATATTGATTGGTCATTCCAGCTTACGTAACAGCTTTTCTCCTTGCGAGGGGTGGTTAATTAATTTGAACCTTCTACATTCAACATCATCACTTGATAATATACCAGAAGTGTTGAAACAAAATGGCTATTTTTGTAGTGATTTTATACCTTATTTATGTTATAATTTTTAAATAAATAATTATATATATATATATATGGATGTATATATATATATATATATATATATATATATATATATATATATATATATATATATATATATATATATATACCGGATTTTATATTCACTGGGGATTTTATTTATATATATATATATATATATATATATATATATATATAATAAATAAAAATATCTATAAGAACATCCCAAAATTAGGAATAAATTAATTGATTTTATATCTTACTGTTCTTTTAATTTTTATTTATATAAATTTACCGGGTTTTTAAAACAAAAATCACGTTTATATATATATATATATATTAAAAGAAATATTATATATATATATAAAAGAAAAATATATATATACATCTTTTAAAACTTAATGTTAAAATAATCCTACATAATATAATGGATTCTAATATTTAACTGTTTTAAAAGAATATAAAATAAAATTAAAAAGGAAAATATTTCAAATCGTAGTTAATAAAAAGGATTGTAAAAAAAAAAAATCTTTAATTTTAAAAGATGACGTTGAAAATTTTTTACCGTTAACAATTTTTTTTTTTTTTTTTTTTTAAATTCAGACGACATCCATTCAAGACGTCAGGTTTCAGTGTAAAATACATCCTTTACCAAAATGTAGCTAATAACTGATACAATGATACTGTCATAAGGAAAATCTAGACACCCCCGTGTAAAATTTGAGTAGAATATTCTGTAAAACAATGTGTATTTAAACCCGGTAAATTTTAAAAGTTACTCCAAAATTTCTTTTGAAAAATAGAACTAAATTTTTAATTTATTTAAAAAATAAAATTAGGGGTTTTTAGCTTCTATTTTTGAAAGAAAAAATAACCATATTTTTTAAATCAATTAATTTATAATATATATATATATATATATATATATATTATATTGTATATATATATATATATATATATAGAGAGGATAGAGAGAGAGTGATAGAGAGAGAGGAAAGACACAAATGAAAAGGTACTAATATGATCAGTACGAAAAGAATTTATTATATATTAATTGTTAATCACAAGACACAAATGAAGCACGGAGATTACTGTTATTAGTCCAATGTCCTTCATCAGTGGTGCGAGAAATAAACAGAGAAACGAGAGAGACCTCAACATAGTATAGTCTATTTCAATGTCACTGTGGATCAGATTTAATAATTAATATTACTAGGATTTACTCGGGTTATATACCAACGGATCGATTACCTCTACATATACAGTGGGGGGAAATAAATATTCGTACACATGAAAAATTGGATTTTTATAAATGTAAAAGCCTTAACTAAAACAAATTTTGATACATTTTATGGGTAAAGATACATTCTATTAAAAAATAAACTGAATTAATTCTTATTCTATCAGAAATTAATGCGTTTTTTCATTTTAACTGATGAAAAAAGTATTCGTACAAAACAAAAAAATATATTAACTTAATTTAATACTTTGTGGAATATCCTTTATTGAGTTCAACAGCTACCAGTCTATTCCTGTACGTCTCAACTAATGATTTGCACACATTTTATTTTGTCCCATTCTTCTTGGCATATTTTCTTCAAATTCTTGATATTTGTTGGTGCTCTTTTCCCAATTTGAATTTTCAAATACCGCCATAAATTCTCGATTGGGTTCAAGTCTGGGGATTGACTTGGCCATTGCAAGATATCAACGTTACTTTCAGCTAACCATTTCCTTGTAGATCTAGCGGTATGCTTAGGATCATTATCCAGTTGGAAAACCCAATCAGGAGGTAGCTGAAGTCTCTCAAAAGAACGCATTAAATTGTCTTGCAAGATTTTTTGGTATCTTTCGCTATTCATCTTGTCATCTATTATTAATATTCTGCCAACATCTTTTGCCGAAAAACAGCCCCAGATCATGATAATGCCACCGCGAAACTTTACATTTGGCAACGTGTTCTTTGGTAAGTAGGCTTCACCGTCTTTCCTTCACACATGATTTCGATAATTATGACTAAACAACTCTATTTTAGTTTCATCTGTCCATAGTACGAATATTCTTTATCCTTTATTCTCTCTAACGAATTTTAGCCTAGAATCTCTGTGTCGTTTCAAGAGGAGTGGAGTCTTCCTTGGTATGCGTGATTTCAGACTGTTTTTGTGTAGTTCATTACTTATTGTACGCTTGGTTACTTTAATCCCTAATGCACTCAGATGTTCCTGCAGCTCTTCTCGGGTAACCTGTGGATTTTGTTGAATCTGGCATCCTAATATCCTTGCTGATCTTAGAGAAATCTTCCTCGGAGCACCTGTTCGTCTTTGGTTTTCGACGCTGTTACGAGTTTTAAACCTTACAATGAACGAAGCAATTGTAGTAAAAGGAATATTCAGGTTGTTAGAAATCGTTCTGTAACTGTTCCCATCTTTCCAAAGAGACAAAATGTGTTGTTTTTGTGAAATAGTCAATTCTTTACCTTTAGGCATTATTAGAACCTTCTCGTAAGACTAGAAATTGCAAAATGCTCAGATAATGGCTAATAGCGTTAACTATAATTACTGATAACATTACTGGAACATTCTAGAATATACTTTTTTCATAATTAATTGATTATTTTATTCTAATAATTGATTTGTACGAATACTTTTTTCCCCAGTTAGAATTTAAAAAATGCATTAATTTCTGTTAGAATAAGAATTATTTAAGTTTATTATTATTTTAATAGAATGTGTCTTTCTACATAAAATGTGCCGAGATTTGTTTTATTTAAAGGCTTTTACAGTTATTAAAATACAATTTTTCATGTGTACGAATATTTATTTTCCCCCACTGTATATATATATATATATATATATATATATATATATATATATATATATATACAGAGAGAGAGAGAGAGAGAGAGAGAGAATACATAATAGATAGGTTGGTTAATGAAACAAGGGAAGACAAAAAGGTACCAATATGATCAGTATGAAAAGAATTTATTATATATTAATTGTTAATCACAAGATAAACATGAAACTCGAGGGATTTATGTTATTAATCCGGAATTTTCGGGCAGGCAATGTATTGCTAATAATATTTTTTTTCAAAAATATATTGCTATTATTTTTTTTTTTCAAAAATGTAGTGCTGTTAATATTTTTTTTCTTCAAAAATGTTTTAAATGTAATAATTTTTTCCTCAGAAAATAATATCTGATAATAATTTTTTACAAAAATTTATTGCTCTTATTAAAACTTATTTTTGCACTTTCATAGTGTTTTGAACACAGTTTGGGAATTAACTATTTGTCCAGAGCTGGGACCCTAACAGGTGCTACCACGCCGGGTCAGGGAGGACTTGGGAACACTAGCAATTAAGAGGTGGTCCCAACGCTCCTCAAAAACTCCTGATCAGAGGCCTTACTGTCTTACACAGGACGCCTCATTTGTTGTGTGTGTTTGTGTATTTGTGTGTGTGTGTGTGTGTGTGCGCGTGTGTGTGTGTGTGTGCGCGCGCGCGTGTGTGTGTGTGTGTGTGTATGTGTGTGCGGGGATCTTAATTCCCCTCTCCAAGTTCTCCACTGCCTTAACCAGGTACTGAATTCACACTCTTTTGGATCTTGTCACTGGATCAAGGACATATGGCACAGTGGATAAAGACGTTAGTTAGATCCAGTGACAGGATCCAAATAGTTGTGAGTTCAATACCTGGTTAAGGCAGTGGAGAACTTACAAAGGGAAATTAACAAGAGATAACTCATAACTGACATCCATTAGACATGGCACGTGGAACTAGAACAGTCTACCCCAGTGAGCAAAATAAAGGGTCAAGTTCGACATTCCAACCACCTGAAGAAGGCCGTAGCGTAAAGCGGCCGAAACGTTGTGATAAATATGACAACATGGATGAGGACAATAATCTGAATAATGTAAATAGTGTGTATAACACCTCATCTCAGAAATATAGACAGATATATATCCTTTTTGCTTCCATTTTCTCTAAAACTTCATCGGTCTATGGTATTCTCAGCATCCTTCTGTAGAACCACATTTCTGATATTTCAAGTATCTTTTTCATCTGTCGGAAGATTGTCCAGCCGTCACTATCGTACGGTTCACACTCTTCCTCGGACTTTTGAACAGGAATAGAGGTTTGCTTCCTGTTTAGGATTTTCTTTCAGACTCGTTCTAAGTTCATTTCTTTCTATTTCATTCCCAGTATCCCCTTCCGTCTTAGTGACATTGTCACCTTGCTTGGGGTGAAAACAAATATAGAAATGATTTTAATATAGAAAAAAATCGTGTACCGATTTACACACGAATCGTATATGAAATTAATGAGTTGGAGAGACAAAATTTCGAGCGTTGACTGAAGCAAGAAATCTGTCTGAAACTAATAATATTGTTAAGGAAAATATTCCGTCAACCTATAGATGATGTCTATCGTAAATGAATAATTCTGATAAATGAAAAAAAAAAACACTTTTTCCAATAGACGATTTTCTAGAGAAAAAAATCTTGTGATGACTTAAACATGAAATCTAACTGAAACTAATGATTTCGCTAAAGAAAAAATTGTGTGCCGATTGTGACCTACACAACGTCTTTCGGAAATTAGTGATTTCGGTAAATGCAAAAAAAATGTTGACCTATACAGGAATCCTATCTCGTATTAATGATTTTCTAAAAAACAAAAAAACAAATTGCGCCAGTCAATACGAAGTTAATGATTTGATGCAGTCGACCTATACACGAATACTATCTGAAATTAATTATTTGGATGGAGGCAAAAATTATCAACCTATTCACCGGGTAGACTTACCTACGTGTTTATATTGAAAGTTGATACCAAACATAGCCTGTTTTAAACCCTACAGACGTAAGGTGTCAGCACATATTGGAGCCTTCAAAATTGTCTTGTTTTTTTACCGAGAGACATCGCCTCCATTGCGTATTAGCTAATTACATTTACTAATTAAAAACGTTATTTAATTAGGAGAGAGTATCTCCAAATTGCATCTCTCGTGTTTTTCAGGAATAAACATCTTTTATAGATTTTTTTCTTCATGCTTACGAAAGCGAAATGCTGCCATATTTCTTTTAAATATCAATAACCTTCGACATAAGTAGTAACCTTGTCAGCACGAGATATCTTGTTAAGTCGGAGAAAGTTAAATTTCCACAAAGTAGCAGAGGGAATTCTGGGAAGGGTATCTGCCTCTGGGAAGTTTTATTAAACTCAAACATTCCCAGAGAGTTTTTTTTTTTTTTATGAAAGAAGCGGGATCAATATATATATATATATATATATATATATATATATATATATATATATATATATTGCGTATTTAGGCAGTAATCCTTCTTTTATGTACATTTCAATGAAAACGAGAGACAAGGTGATTTTATTTAGTTTTTTATACAATTTCTCATGCGATCTAATTTTTTTTTTCTTTTCAGATGATAAATTATACAAAAACTGTCCGAATGTTTTTTTTTATCCGAGCGTTTTACATTTAGCCATTTTCAAGGCTGAAATATTTTAACTGTTAAAATTAGAAATAGTTTGTTGCATGTATGTTTATATATATATATATATGTAAGCAAATATATGGATATAGATCCGACAGTATGAAGAAAAATATACGGAAAAACAAACAAAAATCCTTATATGCAATTATGCTGTTTTAATGTTAATATAATGTCAACGTCAGACGTTTCGGTCTAGTAGACCTTCTTCAGAACATATTCATAAAAATATAATTATAATTGAATATAGTCTAATGTTAATTATATTTTATGAATATGTCCTGAAGAAGGTATACTAGACCGAAACATCCGACGTTGACATTATATTACATTAAAACAGCATAATTGCTTATTAGTTTTTTTGTTTCTTTTCCATATATTTTTCTTCATATATATATATATATATATATATATATATATGACGTCATACATTATGAAATGAACTAAGTACGACAATTATTTTAAGACATTTTTTTGTTTATACGTTCTTTTTATAGATACAAATTTTTAAGTAAATTTTCTGTTTATAATAAACAATATTAAACAACATTTACCGGCCTGAATGTCCGAGAATTCTTCATAGAAAATATGCGTCCTGCGACATGAATCATATACGGAACAGTCATATAGCCTGACGTGCTTTTACCGACTGGGCCACAGAGGAGCGTTTCGGTTAGCAAGGTCGATTTTACTGTTTTTAAAATAAAATTCTTCATGATTTTATCTCATATATTCATATCTGTTCGATGCGTATCCAAATGTAAACAAATGACGTCACACATTATGAAATCTATAAAGTCCGACAATTATTTTAAGACATTTTTTTATTTTATTTTTTTTTTTAAGCGTTTCACCCCAAGCAAGACGAGAAGCCACTAGGACGCAAGGGGTTACAGAAAAAATTGGAGCAAGAATAGATAGGAGTGATAGAAGAAAGGATGAGGAGAAGGGTAGTGGATAGATCAGGGCAACTGTAGATGTCGATTGACATTACATTTGAATAGCTGGAGATTATAGCTCTCAGGGAAACTGGAATAGGGAAGGGAGTTCCACAGGTGAGAGGTGCGAGACACGAAGCTATTGGAGTAGAAGAGACGGCTACATTTAGGAGTTTCGACAGTGAAAGGGTGAGAGCGAGATTCAAGCCTCGTAGGGCGTTTGAATTCATGAAGTCTGGGAACCAGCGAATGCAGCTCCTCGGAGCAATTGCCATGAAAGTATTTGTAAAACAGACAGAGAGAGGCGACGGCGCGTCTGTGAGCTGTTTATACGTTTTTTTTATAGATACAAATATTTAATTAATTTTATTATAAACGGAACAGTTACTTAAATATTTGTATCTATAAAAAACGTATAAACAAAAAAAATGTCTTAAAATAATATACACACACACACACACGCACACACACACACACATATATATATATATATATATATATATATATATATATATATATATATTAAAACAGGTTTCGTTAAATAATTTAGATATCTTCTGTCTACTTACTCTCAATAAGATCCTTTCATATTCACGGATAAGTTTTTTGTGTGGTTATTGAAAGACGAGAGGAAAAAACCTTACTGGTTGATATTGTATTTTATTCTCCGTGTACTTTCGACGTGGCATAATGTCATCATCAGGGTATTGTTAATTATAATCTAAATTATTTAACGAAACCTGTCTTAATGAAAATATGCTGTCGAATTATATATATATATATATATATATATATATATATAAATCCTCATCAGTCAAGCCCTACACAAGACAGACGTACTTGTAGATGTGTTGAGGTCTCACACTTATACACGCACTCATACCAATATATAGATTTACACACATCATACATACTCCCAAAGAATGAAAAATAACATGCACTTAACACACACACATCCCCCCAGCAACCAATAAAACTGTCAAAATGACCAAGAAGGGAATTCTGCGTCTCATGAATCTCCCCAACCTCTATCTTAAAAGATGTCATTTGACCAACACAAGCACTGACCAAAATTATCTATGAAAAAACAAATGAAAACTACAGATAAAGTTCATTTTCTTCAGAAACAGCCATTCACTTCTGTAGTTCACTGCTACTAACAGAATTTTTTTCTTCTAATTATTTTTCTGCTGATGACGGCCATGCTAGCGGAAACTAGTCAATGAACCTAACTGAAATAATGAAAGAAAATTATTAATATACAACCCAATGTGTCTGAAAATTTTATTTTTTTTAAATATTTTTATTGTTCAATATATATATATGTATATATATATATAATTATTTTTAAAAAATATGATTTCTGTATTTTCGCTTGAGGATGAAACAGGGCTTGTTACTTTAATTCAATTTAATTTTAATAATTATATTGATGGTTTCGGCTCTCGTTTTTCAAACATAAGAACTCTTATGTAGCGAAGGAATCATATTTTTTTTTAAATAATCATAATCTAAGCTCTACTTCTGTATGGAGCACTGTTTATTTAAAAATAAAAACAAAAATACTAAAGAACTCTGGATTATTTACTACTGTCCTCATCTTTGTCGCCATATTTATTACAACGTTTCGGCCGTTGTACGCTCCGGCCTTCTTCAGGTGGTTGGAATGTTCAGGTGGCTGGAACATGCAATGATAACAACAAAAATTGCAATGTGAGCACTGAAATGTTAAAGAACTAATTTATTATCTTGTCACACATGAAATGAGGCACTTTATAGGAAATGAATAAGAAGATAATGTAATGTTAAAGAACTAATTTATTAGGATATCACACATGAAATAACACACTTTATAGGAAATGTATAAAACGCTTCTGAAATGTTCATGAACTAATTTATTAGGATATCACACATGAAGTTAGGCACTCTATAGGAAATGAATAAGAATCTAATGAAATGTTAAAAAACATATATATTGAGTTATCACACATGAAATGAGTCACTTTATAGGAAATGAATAAGATTCTGCTGAACTATTAAATAACTAATTTATTTAGTTGGAATAGGCACAATTTTGTTGAATTACTGTTTGCCTAAGTACCTCTAATTTCTTGATTCTATCTTTAAAAAAAAATCTCATATTTGATGTGATACACAGTTCAAATGCTTCGATTAGTGCTTCCTTGCCTGAAAATATTTTGAATTTTTTAATGCGTATTAAAAACACAAAATGCTTAAATATTTGATAAAACTGGTCAACACAAAGAAAAAATTTTGAAATGGTGTCTAGAGACCAAATGTTTTTTTTTAGATAGTTTGAAAACGCTGAATCTGACTTTACCTTTTTTGCTCTACCGAAATGCCTCAGTTTGTTCTCTGAATATATGATATCGACCAATTGAGCAATAAAATTCGTAGAAACCTCTCAATTCGTAATTAAACTAATAAATATTGGTCTGCTTATTGAGAAATACTATTTTTGCAATAACAACCAGACCCTAAATCTTTAAAAATAACATGATGGAAGCATTTTTATTAAATAATTCAATAAACTAACAGTAGAAATAAAACCTTTGTGAACATAAGAACTATGGTAAAAATTTTCTCTTTCTTAATTGTCTGTCATGGTCGATGTTATTTAAGTCCCTTTTGATATTCCAGCAGTATCATGTACAATGGAATAGGTGCATTCAATTGGGATGTCTTTAGTTGGAGTTTCTTTCCAACTATAAAAACAAAATACTCTCAATGTGCTTGGTTTCCTTCCGTAGTGAAGGGATAAAAATGATGGGATGAATTTATGAATATCAAACAGATTTTAGGGTTCCATTTTTTATGTCACCTTAATTATCAAGTTTGCTAAAGTGTATTACTGATAAAGTTTATCGGTTAATTTGAATTTTAGTGATAAATTGGAAAACGTCTGTACTTCTATTTTATAATTTTTAACTCAAAAACACTTTTTTCTTATAAAAATAGTTTATTTCATATGGCTGACATAAATTTCTCAGCCTACCTGAAAATTGATGGCTTTCTACGACCTTTATTAATTAAATTTTGCGATCAGCCAAGATCGTCAATTGATCGTTTTTTCCAAAAATGAGGAATTTCAGTACAGCAAAAATGGTAGCTAAGCATGAAAGACAAAGGTCATTTTCGGAATCAGAACCAAAAAATTAGCTAAAAACGTTTTTTTTTTCTTGTCACCAAAATTGTCTTGATCCGATAGGAGAGATATCAGGTGAATACAGAGGATGTGGCAAAATTTCATAATTCAAGCTTTTTGGACTGAGAAGCGTGCTACCGTGTTGTCGTACAGCAAAATTGGGTCATTCCTATTCACTAGTCTAGGATGTTCCTTTTTCAATTTTTCGTGAACATACTCATTTTTTTCACAAAACGAGATTGCTGTTATTGTTTCCCCTTGAAGCATTGGTTAATATTGAATACCCCTTTGAAAGACCACCTTACAGTAAAATTATCTTTAAGGGTGCTGTGGAGATTTTCTGTATTGTTTTGGTGATTCACTAGCGTCTAACCATTGGCCTACTATCTTATAGTTGTCAAAGATGTGAATCCATTTCTCATCGCATGTAGTGATTCGATGAAAGCGACAGATAGCACACGTCAAAATAACGTTTTTTTTTTAGCCCCATTCAGTTCATACACAACAAACTTATACAGTTTTTTTTTAAATTTCCAATTGCTTTCAAGTGCCGGGGAAAAGTTGTGCAAGATGCTTTGAGTTCTGATGTAAGATTTTAGACTGTAGTTTTCGGATTTTGATCGACCAAATCATTGATTTGATTAGGTCTGATAACCGATCCTTGTCTTACACTTGGTTTAATTTTAAGTCTATAATCTTCCGAACAAAACTTCTGAAACCATCTCTTTAGAGTTCTGTTTTCAACAATACCATTACAAAAGACCGGCTTGATATTCCAAAATTCTTCAGAGACAGAATAATTCAGTTTGTTCTCATATAGTAAGATTACACGATATTGTTTTATTTTAATCATTTTCATTGGACTTACGAGTAACAATATATTGAAAGAAAAATTATTTGGAAAGAAAAAGGGACAAGAATAAATGAATGTTTATATATCCTAAGGAGGTTAGTGTCATTTGATAACCAGATCAATAACCAATAAAAAATGCGTCATTTCATATGTGACAACCTAATATGATGACAGGTCTTGCATATGAACCCGATGATCGATAATATTACAATTAATTGATTTATATTTTATCCTAATTCACACACACACACAGGCGCACACACACACATACACACACATATATATATATATATATATATATATATATATATATATATATATATATATATATATGAAGAAATATACTTTTAAGGTGTGCTATATTTATGGGATAGAGCGTATATAAATACAAATATAAAAGTAGGCACTGAAGTCAACACTCAGAGGCGACAGTCTGTTTCATGCTTAAAAGAGTATGTCGCCTCTTAGTGTTGACTCCAATGTTCACTTATATATATATATATATATATATATATATATATATAAAACAAGCTTGATAAAAAATAACCGACAACGTCTGTCGTTTTAATATTTTATTGAGTTTTACAATTTGCCGATAATGTATTGATTATTGCGTTCGCCTTTGAGTGTTGACTTCAATGTTCACTTATATATATATATATATATATATATATATATATATATATATATACACTACATTTCAAAAGTTTGGAGCCACTCTCAGAATTAGCATGGGATTAACTTGACAGAAGAGTGAAAAAGAATCGAATCAATTATCAAACTATAAGGCGGAGGAAATTTTGAACATCTGTAATGAGTTGCTGTGTTGACGTACAATGATGGTCTTTTGGACATATGTTTATATGGACATTTTGATTCTTTTTTTGGTGACAGGAACCCGCCCCGCCCCATAAACTTTCTAAAAGTATTTTTGATATACTCCTTATATGTGATAGTGGTCATCCACAGCTTCCAGTCAATTTTAGATCTTATAAATAATTCCTCCTTCTGAATTTATGGTTGTTATAAATGTGTACATTTCTAGGGAAATGAATTAATGCCCAAAACACTTTTTTCCCAGAGACGAATCTCTCTGGTTATGTGACTTAGGAAGACCTAAAAAAGAAAATCAAATCTAGTCCCGTTCATGTGAACCAGGCTTACCTCAGTCACTCACCTTTCGCTGAAATCTGTCGAAACCAATCGCTTTCTATCAGTTCTAATCTTCATCTTGAGCTCAAAAAATTGGATTAGATCCTGATTAGAAAAACGTTCACCTCGTAAAACTCCCTCAAATCGTGTCGTCCAAATCAGCATTCGGGCCGTGGTCAGCCTCGATAGAAACACAGGAACTTACTAATACAAAACATTAAAGGATATGTAACTATGAATTTTGAAAAAAAAAAAAATTTCATGCAGAAATTAACTGATATTTTAATAAAATTATTAATAAAAAAATTGTTTTCATAGTTATTTGTAAAATGGTAAAATAATAAATGTTGCACTGTAGATATTTTGAAATATATTTTTAATAAAATTTATTTCTTTATAAAATGTTAGACAGCAAATACCGCATATAATATTGGTTCACGCATTTTTATAATGTTGTAAATAAATCCTGCCGAAGGAGTGAAGTTAGTACAAATTGATAGCGGTGTCAAGGGAAAATGGTCCTCTTGTATTGTAGCATACATATACACGATGTTCCCATTCACATATATACAGTAGTAAATACTGTATGGTGGTCTGTAGTTAGAGATTCATTGTGGAATTCACTTGACTCACTTCTAGCAGTTGTTACTTCTTCTACGCGCCGCTGACGAATCTTATATGTCTTGTTCTTGTTCTAAATATTATCGTCCATTACCAACCTTCGTGTGATTATTCTATACAGAAACCTTCGCTAGGTTACAACATCTTGACACACCAATTTTTGCGGACACTAAAGTTAATGTTTGCCGTATTTTATTTTACTAGTGTTCACTAGGACCACTCTTGCATTATAGGAAATTGTTTGTTGCTTTTGTTGTCGTTGTTGTCTCCTTTCTTCTTCTTCTTCTTCTTCTTATTATTATTATTATTATTATTATTATTATTAGTAGTAGTATTATTATTATTATTGTTTTTTTGTTGTTGTTGTTGTTGTTAATTTTATTATTAATTGTCAACCCATACAAGGCCCAAGAACAACTCAAGTTAGAGAGTTACTAAATTACGTATGTGATACGAATGTAAGAGTACAAAGGAGGAAGTGAGAACATGTGACGATTGACCTTTCAGTCGAAGAGGTCAAGGCTGTAGTGTTCGGGGAGAATCAAATTCCACAAAGTATCAGATCTTGGGAAAAGCATGTGGAACTTCTTCCTTAAAACTGTGGTTAGACTCATTCAACGCAGTATGGCGCGTCTTCGTGGTAAAGGTTTGAACAGGTGCTTTCTGAAGCGGTGCACAAAGCCTCTGGCTCCTCCTGACATGTTCGATATTTACAAGAGAGAGACCAGACCAAAAATGGAGTTTTACTGCAGGCCTTGATTGCCTTCTTATTCAGATAGGGCAGCAATACTCCACTTTGGTTTAACCCTAACCCTGGCACGAAAGAAACAGCATAAACGTCTGAACAGGAGAAAGTAAAGAATGGAGCGCTCATCTGAACATGTAAAATTTTCATAGTGATAGGAATATGCGGATATGATAATAATTGATCATTGACTTAAACAGGTCATATCCCACAAAGTAACGTTTTGGGGGCAAGATCTGTCTGGGTGGAACTTCCTCCTTACAGTTGGAATACGGAAGAATTGAAAGTGGGGAGACTCGGTGGACGAAACAAAGCAGTAAAGGTCAGAATTAGTGAAACTAAGGAATGGAGTGCTTAAACACACATAGTCGGGGCAGTTACCAAGAAAATATTTTTAGAAAAGACAGAGAGAAGCCACATCGACAAGAAATTGACTGAAGTCGAGATGCCAGGTCAGGGTCGATTATATTGCAGATCCTTCTTTGAATTTTGCCAAGAACCTCAAGATGGATAGCACGTGGACATATATGGCAGCAGTATTCAGTGCACAGACGAATGGTAAATTTGCACATGTGCGAGGTGAACTCTTGCGAGTAAAACCTTCTGGCACGACCCTACTTTCCTTGCAGTAGATGCAGCTATTGATTCACTATAGTCTCTCCACTTCAAGTAAGTTGAAAACTTGAGGCTAAGAAGGCGCAGTGTGTTGCTCTCCAGGAGTCTAGCATCAGTGGCAGGGAAGTTTTTCTCTGGTGGTTAAATGAGAGTAGTTTCGTCTTAGCGGCATTAAAATTTAAGAGCCATTTCCTGCCCCAGTTAACAATTGATTAGACGTTCTTTGTCAACGCTGACGAATTTGCTATTGAGACAGGATGAAATGGTAGTGTCATCTGCATAATTGCCTACTTGGGAACTGATGACATCAGGAAGACCATTGATGAAGATCAGAAACAGCGTAGGATCCAGGGTAGAGCCGTGGGAGACATATGAAAGCATCTGGAAGCGAAACCCGTTCAAAACGACATTCATTTCACGATTTGATAGGAAAGACTGGATTAAATCAAACAATCCTCCAATAATAGCGTAGCTTACGTGAAGATCAGCGTGCCAAACCCATTCAACCGCCTTCGAGATAACGAGAGTCATCCAACGAGCTTCACTGTCAGCTTATCAGCAGTAGAGCTGGCAAAACGGAAGCCGTAGTTTGTTTTTTTTTGTCAGAGAGTAGGTTGTGAGAGATAAGATGCTTAACCACTTCAACAATGAGTAAAGCATGAAATACTTTACCAAAAAGCGGCAGGAGACTAATAGAGCCATAGCTAGAGGGGTCATAAGTTTGCCTAGAATTCTTAAAAAAACAGAAACTGCAGAGGAGGACTTCCAACAAGTAGGAAAACAGGAAGCAGCAAGGCAATAGTTATAGAGTTTGGAGAGAACAGGAGCCAGCTCGGGAACACATTATTTATTACAACGTTTCGGCCGTTGTACGCCCCGACCTTCTTCAGTTGGTTGGAATATCGAACTGAACCCTTTATTTCGCTCACTGGGGTAGACTGTTCTACTTCCACGTGCCATGTTTGATGGATTTCAGTTATCAGTTATCTCCTATTAATTTCCCTCTGAAAGTTCTTGAGGACACATGGCACGGTGGATAAAGGCGTTAGTTAGATCCAGTGACAGGACCCAAAGAGTGTGAGTTCAACACCCGGTTAAGGCAATGAGAGACGCTTCCTTCTTTGTAGTAGGCAGTGGTCCTGGTTAATTCTTTAGTGTCTGGAGTAGTGGACCAGCATGTTGCGCTTTCTGTCAAAAATATAGAGAGAACTGACCTCGAATCCCTCTTTTCGTGGGTTTATATTGAGACCGGTAAATAGTCAGAGATTGCGAAGAGAACGAGTAGGATTGTCCTTCGGTTTGGTACAGTGACATTGTTATTCGATATTGCTTATCCAAATATATATTTCTCCAGAAATCAAGTTAGCTGATTGACTTGTCCTTAAGAATACTAGTGTTAATGTTAACGCGATGTTTATGAGATGATAAGTTGGTGATCGTTTTTCAGGGGTATTTAAGGAACCTTTATTTTATTTTATTTTAGACTATGTCTACTACTAAAAACAAAACATTGTGAAAAATAGTCTTCGGTTTTTTTTTTGGGGGGGGGTTGTCCACAATTGTACCACTTGAGCTCTACCAGCAAAGCTAGATCGTTTGGACTTTTGTTGATATCCCGGGAGTGTGCTCACTCCGTTTTCCTTTGACAGAGATAAACGACGACACGAAGACAGAACGACATGAGAACGTCTGCGAGGCGTGGCATCAGTCAACACTCGCTAATTCTTATTTGTTGCCAAAGCCGACTCTCAGACTGCCAATGGAAACTGGGACCCGCCATCTTATCTTCGGCTTGCCAGAATGAACGATGGGAGTCGCTGAGAACTTTCAATATTGTAACCCGCCCATTCCAAAGGGTTGCGTATCGCGAATTCATCATCGGTTTTATCTACGTAAGGAATCAAGATCCTGGGTCTCCAGTTCTTCGCATCCACTACCCTGCTGTGAGAATTTCACAAATAGTTTGCGATCAACTTACCAATTCTATTACAGAAATCATATCTACAGTAAATTAGCATTAGAAAGTTGGATTAGTATTTCGCTATGACTATATTTAACTGCAGGAAAAAATATTGTATCACAACGTGAATTTTGGCACGACATACCATGAGAGCAACGCGACGTCAAAATGACGAAAGGACGTGAATTTTATGAACACTGACATTATGTTGAGATATTATCTTTCGTGATATTAATCACTGAATGATGAGTGGTATATAGTGTATACTCTGTAATGTAGATTTGTAAGTTTGAACTTTCCATTTATGCTTACACCTGCTTGACACTGCCGTGAAGTTCAAAGAAAATATGTAAATAAAAAAAAGGAATAAAAAGCAGTGACATATTTACTGGTGGGACAAATTTTAAATAAAATAAAATAAAGAAATCAGGTATTCAGGACATTTTTTTTTTATTTCTATTTTATTTATTTTATTTTATCTTATTTATTTTGTAAACGGGTTTTTGCACCAAACGATGTTTGGATACCAAGCATCCCTTATCGTTTTTATTTTTATTTTTTTTTTTAATCTGATTTATTGAATATTAAAATTGGTCTTTTAACGATCTTTGCAGGTGTAAGTAACTGAATCTAACACGAAATGCAAACGCTCTCATAAACTATTTTCATTTTTCATTCCTAACTACAAAATAAACTTTGTCACTAGAGGCATGTCAAAGTGCGTTGATAAGTATACTCATATCCCAAACTGTTGTTAGTCTTCGTGTATTTGCTATCTGTCATGCGTCCTTACCTATAACTACAGAATGAACTCTTTCTAACACTATGTATACTACGCCTCTCAAGAGAGAGGGTCGATTCAAGCCGAGCTTCTCGACTTGACGGTCGAACTCTCTGCTTTTGAGCAGAAAGGAACCCGGACGAGGTTCCGCCGAAGGGCAGAATCTCGTTCGGGGTGAATGACCTACCCTATCTCGTTTTTACGAGTTATACGGGCATATTTTTGGCTGAGCCTACGGGCTCGGGAAACCCACGATAAAAATGACCTTGTGTCGCATGCAACCCTCGTGGGGGGGTGGCTAGATACTGATTCAAGCCGAGCTTCTCGACTTGACGGTCGAACTCTCTGCTTTTGAGCAGAAAGGAACACGGACGAGGTTCCGCCGAAGGGCAGAATCTCGTTCGGGGTGAATGACCTACCCTGAACTCGTTTTTACGAGTCATACGGGCATTTTTTGGCTGAGCCTACGGGCTCAGGAAACCCACGATAAAAAACGACCTTGTGTCACATGCAACCCTCGTGGGGGTGGCTAGATACCGAATCAAGCCGAGCTTCTCGACTTGACGGTCGAACTCTCTGCTTTTGAGCAGAAAGGAACCCGGACGAGGTTCCGCCGAAGGGCAGAATCTCGTTCGGGGTGAATGACCTACCCGATCTCGTTTTTACGAGTTATATGGGCATTTTTTGGCTGAGCCTACGGGCTCAGGAAACCCACGATAAAAACGACCTTGTGTCACATGCAACCCTCGTGGGGGGGGGGGCTAGATACCGATACAAGCCGAGCTTCTCGACTTGACGGTCGAACTTTCTGCCTCTGAGCAGAAAGGAACCCGGACGATGTTCCGCCGAAGGGCAGAATCTCGTTCGGGGAAAATGACCAACCCGATCTCGTTTATACGGGTTATACGGGCATTTTTTGGCCGAGCCTACGGGCTCGGAAAACCCACGATAAACTCGGCCTTGTGCCACATGCAACCCTCGTGGGGGGGCTAGATACCGATTCAAGCCGAACTTCTCGGCTTGACGGTTGATTCAATCCGAGCAGAGTCTCGTTCGGGGAGGTTGACCAACCCGATCCCGTTTATACGCGTTCTACGGGCATTTTTTGGCCGAGCCTACGGGCTCGGGAAACCCACGTTAAACTCGGCCTTGTGCCACATGCAGCCCTCATGGGGGGGTGGCTAGATACCGAATCGAGTCGAGCCGATAGTAGTTCACTCCAAACCAGACTGACAGTCATACTAACACCTTCTACTTCTTGTATTATTATTTCGTGTAATATACCTTCGTTATTTCTACTCTTGTGTTCGTGTTGTTCTTCCTTGATCCAAACCTGGACCATAACACTATCAATACAAAAAGTCTATCCAACATTTTGTCCTGAGCCCGACTAAAGTCACACAATGTCAGGAATCTCCTAATAGACAATATTTCTAACGAAATGATCTTCGGACAATTTCTCTCCTTGTCTGAGAAGGATTATTCATAATTTGGTAAAGTTAATCAATGAAATCAATTGATGGATAATGTATGTTGTCTTCTATATAATAAATGCGAATATCAGTGTGTCACTGTGTCACACTTTTTGAAACTTTTTCAATCCTAGAGGCTCTAGCCCAACCTATCATGCCATTTTGGAATCAGGTCAACTCAGTAAGCAAATTAAAAAAGCCTGAAATTTTGGACTCCTAAGTTTGCATTACTGCGATTGTTTTCGGATACCGCCATCTTGGCTTCTACTGATAAAAAAATAAGGGGGAACAACTCTCTAACTGTCACTAGATCATGTTCAAATAAAAGAATTACCGTTCTCAAATCACAGTGCTTCAAATAAAATTGTCTGTCTTTTCAACTTTACTCCTAGAAGCCGTAGCCCAACATTTCATAACATTTTGGAATCAGGACGACTCCGTGAGAAAATTAAAAACATTCCGGGCCAGGTCTGGATTCGCAATCCTGAAATAGTGGATTCCCAAGTTTTCATTACTGCGATTATTTTTGGGCAGTTTTTTTACTTGATTTATTGCGACATTTTTTTGTACGATTATAACTTGGAAACAAATTTGCGAATAATCAAAATTAATTACGAAACTCCAGCGAAATTAGCTCATGAAATAAAAATAAATGTTTGTACGGAAATAAGGACCAAAGTACATCAAACTGTATTTAAATTAAATGGTGGCAGAAGAATTATCATTGAACTTTTAAAAGATAAGCTTAAATATTAATGCAATACTTAAATGCAGCGATCAATTTTGAGTTCTTCTGTAGTTTATTGTTGCTTATCACATCTACTCCTCCTTGGCTATTGTGATGAAAGCCCAATGAAGAGCCCTCTGCATGAGGTAGCTTAAACGCTGTTCGAGAGGACAGCTTTTATGTAAGTTAACAAAATTTGCTTTAAAGAACTGCTGCCTAAAAACACAATGTCTATTGATAATATACATGTTAACATTTCTTCTATTTCAACTATATTATCATTCGGTGCACCTATATGACAGCGAACGCTGGATAAGCTTAATGCAAATATCAAATTTGTCACTTAGATGATTGATTTTATTTTTAACATCTTGATTCTAGAGTTTTGGAGACGGATCCTCTATCAAACGCTTAGTCCACTCGCCAGGAGATACCAGAAATTGTTTATTTTCTTGTTTTTCGTCACTTTTGTATTGTGTTAAAAATAATTTACGCATTTTTATTGGCGTAAGGTTGATTTATATATATACATATATCAATATGAGACATTTTCTGTTTTTGTGTTAGTAATCCGAATGTCTTTCTTGAATTGGCAACGAAGCAAGATAGACATTCGGATTACTAACACAAAAACAGAGAATGTCTCATATCGAGAATATTTAACATTGAACATAAGGAAAAAAATAATTATTTTTAATAATATGTGGAAATCTCCGCTTTTACCTGAAGACGGTTGCGAGACCAGAAACACGTGTAGTAAAATTATGTAAAACAAAGTATAATATTTTTTCTAAATAAATTCACATTACAATCAAAAACGTTTGCGGTACCTCTTCTTCTCTTCTTTTTTAATATACATACTTTTTCTCGTTGGAACCACTACAACCTTTTTTATATATATATATATATATATATATATATATATATATATATATATATATATATATATATATATAATAATAATATAAATACTTATACTCGTCTGGAAAAACCTTAGATGTTTTGGCTTGTAAATAAACAAACCAATGCCCATGGAAAAAAGCTAAAAAAATGGAAGAACTAAGAACATGTAAATTGAGGCGAAAACAGTCGTCCAAAATCCAAGCTCAGAGTCCAAAGAAACCCCCAAAACGAATAAAGGAAAAGCAACAAAGTGCTCAATACACTAAGTAGAGCAAATCCAAATATGAACCTAAAGAGCCAGGTTTCACCTACACGAATCGTCAGAGTTATTTGTCAGTGTACCCTGAAGATCCGCCTAGTTGAAATCTAGGTAGGCTTACGTGGCTCTTTAAGTTCAGAGTTATATATATATATATATATATATATAGTCGACTCTCCCGTCGGTACTCGACGTATTAGGGTCAAGCAGATCAGTTCCCAGGAAACTGACAGCCCGACAACAGCACATTAGATTTGATTCTAGTGGTGAAGGTTTCGTGCAAGACCATCCACACTTTTTGAAGGGCCGAATTCAGAGACCTGGAGCACTAAGTTCTCCGGTAGATAGAATAAACATTGTTTAAAAAAGTTTCAACCTTTGAAGAAATAAAAAATGTCTGATTAAATATATAACCATTAATTGTGTAAAAATTGCTTTGCCAAATCGATTATCTGAACATGGTGATGTGCATTCATTAAAAGGGGAAATATAACCTTGTTGGGTTGAGATGGTCTCTGTGGCTGAGCGGTATAAACGACGGCGGAATAGAAGCTGGTTTCTCCTACAAAGGGGGACAGAAGAGTACTTTTTTTATTTTCTCGCGTGCGCAGCACGCTAGAGGTAAGACACAAGGTTTAAAAAAACCTGTCGTATGTTTCGAAGACGGGTTTCCACTAAAAATAAACGTTTGACGTAGTATAATTACACACACACAGACACACACACACACACACACACACATATATATATATATATATATATATATATATGAAATAAGTGCGACAAAGCTGTGCAGAAGCGATAGATTGTAATGCTAAAACAAAATCTCAAGTCATAGGGACCGATAGTTTGTGTGTACTGGACTGCTGATCAGGCTAGATTATGTCCACTCTCACAGAAAATGCTACTAAGACCCGTTGTCTATAATTGTAGAATACACATCAGGCTGGTATTTCTTGGTGATGAAAAAACACAAAAATCTGCCTGTTTGAAACATGAATCCTGGTTATATATATATATATATATATATATATATATATATATATATATATATTCAAGCATGTTCGGTTGAATAATTTAGACATATTATGTCTATTTATTTTTATTTTAATCCTCTGATCAATTTCTTAGTGCTGTTGAAAAACTGATTAAGAAAGATGCTGTAGTTTTGGTTATATCTGTTATTTTTCCAAGTACTTTCAATCTCATCCAAGATCATCTTCAGGGCTGAATTTGTCCGACAAAAATTTAATGTAATTAATAGTTGTGATTTTTTTTAAATGCGCATGAAACGCGCTTCGTTATAGTTAATTTACGTTAAGAATATATAAGAGAGTTAATTTAGTTTATTTTTTTAGTGTCCATGTAATCTTTTATCTATCACTGACAAACCTCTCATCAACGGACTAATAGAGGTATGTGTGGTCCGTTAAAGCCGATTGTCCGTAGAAGGTAACGGATTATTTCTTAGTTAAAAAACCACTATAGTAACTACCAGTAGTTATGGTCATAAGGTATATATGGCAGAAATAAATACATACATAATATAGACATATTACTCAAATTAACAAGTATAATATATTTCTCACAGCTACTTTCTCACGCACACGTAATGTATCGTACTTTATATAATGTACACCCGTCGTTTACAATTAAATGGCCAACCACCGCCGCCAAGCGGTCATTTTGTGAACCAATAAGACTCGTTCCGCTAAGCCCTCAAATTTTGAACTTTTTTTTTAAGCATTACGCCCCGAGCAAGGCGTGAAGCCACTAGGATGCAGGGGGTTGCAGAAGATTTGGAGCAAGAGCAGATAGGAGTGATAGAAGAAAGGATGAGGAGAGGGATAGTGGATAGATCAAGGTACGATTTGAATTTTTTTTTTTCCTGCATAAGTATTTTTCTTTATTTTGTCAGTCGTATCCGACGTCCGTTGATTAAGTGGGGAGGTCTGTAGATGAGAGGTTTGTCTGTCTTTTAAAAATTTTCTCTGATGTATAATTTGTGGGAAGCATTACAGATAAATTACTTCTTCAAGTTTTAATTGATTGTTTTGTTTGCACTGATTAAGTCATTAAAAATCACCTGAATCAACTACTAAAGAATGAGGCAATACATTTATATTCTCAAAAACAAAATAAAACCGGAATAATCATTGAATTCTACTTAAGAGCACATAGAATTTGCAACCCTGAATATGTACATGAAGAGAAGAAATATATTGAAAACGCTTTCAAGCTCCGACAATATCCTCTTTTCATATGCAATACGAAACAAGAGGTTCATAAAATATTCCCAAATTAAAAAGCGCCTCCCCCAACTGAAAAACCCAACCAATAAAATATACTGCGTGTATCAAAAATATATTTTACGAAATTTGGGCGTGGATTCCTCACACCAAAACAAGGATAAAAGTGCATCTATCTTGCCGAAGATATATCACTGCAGTGTCAGTGCGTGTGGTGCTCCTAGGACCCTAATGGGTTACGGGATTCTTAACCGTGATATGTCCGCAAATGCTTTGTTTTGAGTTAAGTTTAAACAAAGCTTAAAGTTGATGGCGCTGTTTTGGGACGTAGACTAGGTTACATTTGTTATTCGTGTACATTTATGGCTAGTCTTTCTTCAATACGACTATACAAGCCAGATAATGCGCCCTCTCCCAGAAACTATAACCACTCAGCATAGTTTCAATATAAACCACAGGTGAGCTCTATCGGTGTTGAACAAACGCAAAAGTGCCTGCGCAGGCGTCTACAACAGGGATTAGCTAAACGAATGTGCTCAGAAAACAAGTAGACGGCCGTTGTGTGAGTATATATATATATATATGTGTGTGTGTGTGTGTGTGTATTGTAATCTATAGTTGGGGGAGAAGAAGAGGATCCATACCTTTCTCAAGGGTATTAGCACGTAAGTGAATGTAAAGGATTCGACTGGAATTCGAACTCGTCTCTCCGATTCCTCTTGCAAAATCGTAAGAAGTAAAACTGGTTCTACAAACAGAATGCTTAACGCTGTTAACGAAATAAATACACTTTGAAGTTTTATATATATATATATATATAAATAAATATATATATATATATATATATATATATATATATATATATATATATATATATATATATATATATATATATATATATATATATAAAATGCAAGAAAGAATAGATAAAGTAATAATCCAGTCTGTCAGCTTCGAGTTTTGACTTCTCTGTCCACATTTTCTTTAAGTTAATTGAAAAACACTTCCATAAAATACATTACATAGGAGCAACCGAAAACACCTTTTAAAGAAAGTGTTAATAATTATAAGAGAATGTCTAGGAGAAGAAAAACTCTGAATTCTGGAGAGGCTTCAGCTCCGTCAGGCTATCTTGCCGAAGATATATCACTGCAGTGTCAGTGCGTGTGGTGCTCCTAGGACCCTAATGGGTTACGGGATTCTTAATCGTGATATATATATATATATATATATATATATATATAGATAGATAGATAGATAGATAGATAGATAATATTAGTGGTAAATATGCACATACATATGCAAAATATATAAATATATATACATGCATACATAAACAAAATATATAAATATATATATATACATACACATACATATATATTTGTATAAAAAAGAAAATTCCAACTGAATAGAATCCAGGTAGAACTCAATGTCCAGGTCAGAGTAAGGATATAATAAAAAAGGCTTAAACACTAAAATTAGTGTTTAAGCCTTTTTTATTTATATATATATATATATATATATATATATATATATATATATATATATATATAATCATGGAAAATTAAATTGAAATATAGAAGAACTAATTTTTGATTTCTGTGAAAAACTGAATTCAAAACTTTAAACAAATCGAAAGTCTTCTAGGTTGGGAAGAAAAAAGTAATTTTGAAAACCGAATTCGAGCCTTCAGAATATTTACAAAATGAATTGCAATCAGCTAATTGGAAATGAATTGTGATCAATATCGATAAACTTTCGGGGAATAAACAAAGGTAGGAGTTCAACGACAGGAAGATCTTAATTCATTAAACCGAAGAATCCTTGGAGCCATCGCCTCGCGCAATATTTCCCGAAGATAGAGTCACGAAGATAAGAACTTCTGGAATCAAAAGGTTTCCATATCTCGTCAATTATATCTAGCAAGGGCATTGTCTTTACCATCTTTTTGCGGCACAGAAACTCGAGATTTGATTCCGCTCAGAAGATGAGTTCGATAAAGAGGAAGATCTTTGATTAGGCAAAAAGAAATTAAAAAAAAAAACAAAAAAAAAGACGAATTAAACTGTCATAGCAGAGACATTTCATTAAAAGAAAGTAACTGCACACTTGACTGTTATTTCGTGAGAGATGAGACATTTATTCCTCCGGCTATTCTTATTCAAAGTCCCCCCGCCCACCATGATCACGCCATTCCGTATTCATTTTAGTTTTTATTTACTTTATTTTATTTTGTCGAATTAAGGATTTTTCGGACGGTTTGATATTAACTTTCAGTATCTGCTTTTAGTCAAAGAAATGGCAAATAATTTGACTGAGTATTAAGAAGTAGGGCGTCAGTAAAAGGCAAGCCGCCATGTCTGGGATATTTCAAGACAGATTTTACTCTTAAATTGTCAACAGTTTTCAACACTTCGCCCTGTATCTGAAAAAAAATGTGACTTTGGAAAAGAGAGAGCGAAAAAAAAAACCCAAAAAAGACTGATAAATAAAGCAGTAAAAATATGGTCAGATATGAGAAAAGAATGAAATAAACAAAAACAACAAATATTAATCACCCCATCCCTCGGCCATATATATGAATAAGTTAAAAACATAATATCTATGTATATCTGTGTGTGTGTGTGTGTGTGTGTGTGTGTGTGTGGATTCTGAGAGCTTGACTAAATCCTAAACCTCATGTTGAAAAGAGGTTGACTTAACGTCAGATATTGTCAACATAATCTCCTCTGTTGTCAGTGTAATTAATGAAAGCGTGAATATTAATCAGACAGATTTAACACTACACATTAAAAAATAGATAAAAATTTAGATAATTGTGGCATTTCACGTTATAAAGGAGCTAATAAAATAGAATACACACACACACACACACACACACATATATATATATATATATATATATATATATATATATATATATATATTAGATAGAATAGAAATTCAAAATTACTCCATTTGAATAGCTATTTCACCCTAGAGAAGCACCCTTGCAGGATTTATCAACACCAAGGAGTGAGGAATTATTATTTTATATATATAAATGAAGTAGCATTTTCAGCACTCTAACTTTTAGATTTATTACTCGCTTGGGGTTTTTCTTTGGTACTAAAAACTTAAGGCACTAGATGATTTATTTCGCCCTGTTCGGATGTTTCTAATTCTTTCTTTTTTTTTCCAATTTTTTAACCTCGGGTACCAATTTGTTTTGATAGACTTACAAGATGTTCTTTCCAACCGATTATTATTAGTAGTTTAATATATATATATATATATATATATAACACGTAAATTTCAGAAATACGTTATTCCAAAAAAAAAAATTCGCTTGAAGATGGAACAGAGCTTACTTTAACTCAATTTAATTCAAATAATTATATTGAAGTTTTCGGCTCTTGTTTTGAAACATGAGACCTCTTATGTCACGAATTGGAATCATATTTTTAAATAAATAATTATATATATATATATATATATATATATATATATATGAAGAAATAAGGTGTTCTCTATTTATGGGATAAAGTGCTCAATATCAGAGATAGAGCGTATGTAAATATAAATATAAAAGGGAACATTGAAGTCAACACTCAGAAGCGACAGGCTGTTTCATGCTAGACGCAATCGTCAGGTCGCCTGAGGATTGCGTCTAGCATGAAACAGCCTGTCGCTTCTGAGTGTTGACTTCAATTTAAGTAAACAGAATTTATTATATTTACCGGTCTGAATGCCCGAGAAATTTCGCAGAGAATATGTGTTCAATATCTGTATATATATATATATATATATATATATATATATATATATATATAGTGTGTGTGTGTGTGCTCTCCCGTCGTATGAGGGTCAAGCAGCTCAGTTCTAAGTAACCGACTGCCCAGACACCAGCACATCTGATTTGATTATAGTGGTAAAGGCTTTGTGCAGAACCAACCACACTTTTTGAAGGACTGACTACACAAGCCTGGTGCACTACGTGCCACAAGTTCCCCGAACGACATCTCCGCAGGTTTTAAATTCAGCGTTGTCCTTCTGCTAGATCAGTTGCCTATCAAGTCTGAAAAAAAAAACAATCAGTCCTGCTATTTACCCATAGCTGGAGGGAGAAGAAGAGAATTATTACCTTTCCCAAAAGTTTTTGCACGTAAGTGAATGTAATGGATTCGACTGGAATTCGAACTCGGCTCTCCGATTTAGTTATGTGTCATGAGTGATACAGGCTTAGGTGATCATATATTTTTCGATACATGATTGACGAGGCAGATTTTTTCCCCGCAGTAGGTTGCCATTTCTTTCCACTGTAGACCAGCTGTCATCCAAGGCTGTAAAACCCAGTCTGTTCAACTATTTACCCATAGATGGGGGAGAAGAAAAGAATTAATACCTTTCCCAAAGGGTATTAGTACGTAAGTGAATGGAATGGATTCGACTGGAAATCGAACTCGGCTCTCTCTCTATAAAACAGTTACGTATAAATAGAAGTGTTAAGAACTAGAGATAAAAACCTGCATATTCTCCCCCTCGGAATATATTCGACATGGCATAGTGTCTATAATGCGTTGGTATATATATATATATATATGTGTGTGTGTGTGTGTGTGTATTTGTGCGTGTGCGTGTGTGTGTGTTTGTGTATAATGGCATCCTAACCTCACAAGATTTGTAAGCTTATTCAGTTACGTCCCAATTTAAGACACTATACACATTGTCCTATAGAATGTCTACAACCAACCCTCGTTACCACCTCCTAAAAATTAGACCAACTATTTTGCGAAAACTTCTTCTATCTTGCACCAAACAAATACCACAACGACAACTTAGACTTAGAACCAATTCTATCACTTTTATACATGTGTCATGTAGAAAACAAAATCTTCAATAATTCCATCAAGCGTCCTCTCCATATATGTACGTTATATCGACAAATAAATGACATTAGCAAGCAGCTTAGAAGAAATTAAAAAAAAAAACTGAAAGAATTCTTTGAGAATAACTTCACAGTTAACTTACGGACTCGATATTAGAAAAAAAAATCATTTTTCTCGACTTATTAGTCAATGTCAATAGCCATAACTTTATCAGCTCTCCTTAAAAAAATCACTATAATTAATTTTGTGTTTACATAACTACAAATGTCGATGCCCACACAATTAAACATTATTATATAGGGTCATGGAGCTAAATATAACAGAGTTCAATGTTTTTATTTTTTCATATTGTATAGGAATATCTGTGAACAATATTGTGAAACCTATTCACTACGGTTTTAGAAGTTAACTGACTTGGACTAGTTGAAATCGCCTGAATATTGGGAAAGAGTAACCTGTGTCATAATGATTTATGCCGGGCATCAAAACGCTACAATCATGACGGCTGCTCAATGCTTTTGCCCTCTGAACAACAGTTTTAGAGCTGTCAATGCTAGCTGATATGGATGGGTAGAAGGCACCTGAATATTGGAAAAGGTAACACATGTCATAATGATTCATGCCGTGCATCAAAATGAGAGCTGCAAAATTGGACAAAGTGAATAAAATAAGACTTGAAATGGAGATCTGTAACGGAGATTACGATGCCGCGGCTTGTGGAAAATGACATAACAATCGTTTTGATTGTCTCTGTCCACCAGAAGACATTCAACAACTGCAGGAGAATGGGATTGAAGACCCAGGCAAGGGAATACGGATTTTAATGCGGGAAATGGATGTTGCAATTTCCATCGGGATGCTGGCCTTGAATGAGGACACCCGCTACTAGTCATACAAGAGGTGCAAAGGTCAACTTATTACAGGTTCAAAAAACGGTCTCACAAAGTCAACCAAACTACTGAAGAGGTGAAACATAGATAATGTTGTTCTTCTATGATGAAAAGATTTTTCTCATGATCAGCTTCAAAAAACCGAGAAAAAAAGATGGCTTACCTACAATCATCGTATCATGAAGTTTTTTCCAAATTGTGATGATATTTGTTCATTGAGGTTGATACAATGCTGCCTCTCATTTTGAACATGGTTTCAAACCCAATTCACATGGCTATATAGAGTTGCTGACAATCCATGGTCAAACCTTGGCTGGAGAGGTTAGATGCTGGAAGACCATATATGTGGCAGCAAGATGCAGCTCACTTTTACAACTTCAGAAGTGGTTGTCACATAATTTTTACGATTTCACAAGCTCCAATATCTGCTCCCTAACTCTCCTGATTGTAATCCTATAGATTATTATATGTGGGGACGGGTTGAGAAAGACATTAATCGCACTGTTTGAAAAACCAGACCCTAGCTGAAAGACAGGATTATGAGCTGTGTGAAGCTCTCGTTAGAGACACCGTGAAGTTCGAATGTGCCAGATTTCGGATCGAGGCCGTGGTAGATGCTGAGGGTAGACTTCTTTGAGTGAACTCCCTTTTCATTATTATAACATTGTATTCCACTTTTCTATTTTTTCCAATAAATTGATTTATGGCTTAGATATTCACATTGTTTTTCATTTGAAAAAAAAACCCTGTCAAATTTAACTGCAATACCTTGTATGCACACGAAATTATATATATATATATATATATATATATATATATATATATATATATGGGGGATCCACCTTTTATACAAATCAACTCACCCAGTATATACATATACTACTGCAAGAACGAGACGAGAGTAAGAGAGAGCTAGACCGAGGAGTCGACTCCTGAGTGACAGAGTAAAAGGTTGTAGGTAACCGGAAGAGTGAGGGGTGAGGTAACAGCGTTGTAGGAGTCACAGTGAGCGAGCACGTAGACTCAGTAAGAAGTCATACAGCGATACTTCAAAGACTGTATATATATATATATATATATATATATATATATATATTAGCTATATATATATATATATATATATATATATATATATATACAAACACACACACATACACACAAACACATACATATATCTATCTATCTATCTATATATATATATATATATATATATATATATATATAAAATGGCAGCATGTTTTGATTGAGACAGGTTTTATTGAATAATTTAGAAATATTTTGTCGACATATTTTCAAGTGGATCCTTTCATATTCACCGACAAGGTGTTGGTGTCATTATAGTGAGAAAATCGTCATGTTGATAAATGTTATTTTATTCCGAGTACTATCGACATAGCATAATGTCATCATCAGTGTGTTGTTTATTTCAAGGCAAATATTGTACTGTTCATGATTTTCAAAGACAAAATTGCTGTGTTCAACTGAAAATTATATTTTCTTTTACTTGTGAAGTGACGAACGCTGTGTGACACCTCTTTAGTAACAAACTATAGTGTATCGAGAATTTTTAAGAGATAAATATTAAAACTATTAGTGCAAACCTTGATATTTTAAACTATTTTACACATTTTAAAACATATGTTCAGTATTCATAATTGATTTTATTATGGTTTGGTTTCAAGTTTTTAATATAGTTAGCATTGTTTATTATTTTCATGAAAATGTATTTTTAACAAGAACTTTTCTGAATTAGCTAACGTGAGCAGGTATGCTGTTGTAAATCTTTAGAAATGTTAGACATTTTATTCAAATGAAAACTCAGTCGCCGAGACAATGTTGTCGTAGTGTGTCCATCGTAAATATAATTTTTGTTCCGTTGGAGATGCAATATCACAAAGGATATTTAAATTTATAAACAATGTTGGTTTTCTGCTACACGTTAGTAGGTGGAGAGGTAAGCATATATCATAACACTTTAAACCCTTGACGTTTTATTTTGTGGTGCATCTGGCTGATAATTTTACCTGTAATAATTAATAAGTAAAAACACCCATCACTCTTTTACAATTTAGTTTTTTTTTTTCACCTGAAAACAGATAATTAAAAAGAAAAAAGTATATCGTATTTGTTAGTAAATATTTATTAATTTTTTTAGGATATTTTCACCTTGTTCATAATGAGAATGTATTGTGATATAAAAGATTAATATGTTTGGGATTTGTTGAAGAAGTATTATATTCTATTTGCTTTATATTAAACTTTCTAATAGATCATCTTATTTGTTCATCAACAATATAATTATGGAAGTTATTAATAAGAGTTTTTTTTTTAGTTCACAGTAGAAAATCTGATTTGTAGATGAATTAAGTTTTGCACCTTTTATGTGAATACTACTGAATTATCAATTTTCGATTTCTCATTAAAAAAAAACTTATTGAGTGCTAACGTTCCATTTGTGAAATTATTACTCGCTTTAAGAATAGTTTCAGAAACCAGTTTTCAAGGTTTTTATTACGAAAGCACAAAGCGTCACCGAAAACAAAAACACAGTTGTTATTAGGTATATTTGAGTTGATTTTTAGGTAAAACTTTCTGCCTGCTTATACAATACGCTACGCACACATAGCATGTATTTTCTACGATATACTAACACAGTTCCGTTTCATTCCTTTTTTATTTTGATTTGCAAAAAACAAAACATTTCCAATTGAGTGCTAAAAACCAACTGAACAAAGAAATTTTATAACATATTTCTTTCAAGTTAAAAGAAAAATATTTTTACATTCAATATTTGAATTTTTCGAGCTGTGTTTGAAGATTATTTCTTTTTCTTTTTTCACACTTTACCAAATACATACGGTATTCTCTACTTCATTTTAATTAATATATGAGAAATACACCACTCTTATGACAAAAGATCCTCACAACAAAACAATCGTGCGATAAACACCCCAGGAAAAAAATAATAGTAATATACGGAATTTTTATTCCGAATTTTAAATTTTCGTATAATTTGTAGTTTATTGATTAATTCTCTGAGATTCAAAATACTGTAAAGTTTTCGATTCGGTTTGACACAGAGACTTTTTATATTAATTAATTTAAAAGACTTCTAATTATTCTTTAATCTCTGAATGCCTAAAGAAAAAAAATGTGTGATTAGAATATGAGGCCAGGAAAGCAATTTTTTTTCAGTAAGAATAAATAAAGTTAAAACAAATAAATCATATTGTCGCTAATTAAAATTTTTATCCAGTTTTCATTCAAACAAATATGTTATTTTCCGCGCCTTGGGCTTACGACTAAACCACGTTGAAACACCAATTTCCATGCAATCACCGAAGTTAAGCAGCACCGAGCCTAGTCAGTATCAAGTTGGGTGACCGCCTAAGAATACAAGGTGCTGTAAGCTTAGATGTGCGGGTAGTGTAATAGATAACGACTCGGAATTGGAAAAATACATATCCTCCTCTTCTCCTCCCAGCTATGGGTTATTTAGTATAACTATATAGTGATTTTCCAAGCATCCGCCACCGTGCCTCCTGTAAAAAGAATAAAAGAGAATACACTACTGAAAGAAAGGGAATCGGATAGCAGGCTAGTAATAACATAAGCAAGGATATTTACCTTAACCCCCCCACCTCACCCCCCCATGGCAGGATGTGGCACAAGGCAGTTTTTAATGCGGGGTTAAAACCGAGCTCGTAGACTCAGTAAAAAAAAAAAAAAAAAAAACGGGGTCGGCTAGCTGTCTACCATCCCAGACGAGACTCTGCCATTCGGCAAAGCCTTGTCTGGGTTCTTCTCTGCCCGAAGGCAGAGAGTTCGACCAGCACAACTGGAGACGATTCTCCTACTAATTGCCGAAGCAAGTAACAGGTATATTCTGTGCTCACTAGGGCACCTCGACGTGGCGTAATGGTTAGAAAGCTTGTCCTGCTAGATCAATTACGATTGAGTAGTGAGTTCGATCCTTACTAGGTGCACTTTCGGCCTTTTGCCACATCTGAGCTATACACTATGTATATTTACTGATATCGTCAGTTCACAATAGGAAGAGTGGAACATTCCATTACAGCAGTTTTATAAACTCTGATTTAGGAAAATGTCCAAGTTTTCAATTAAATTGTTTAAAGTATTTACATGCTGATTGTTGTCCTCATTTTGTTGTTAGTACAACGCTTCGGCCATTGCGCTCTCTGGCCTTCCTCAGGTGTGTATCGATCTACAGGGAATTCCACTTTATATAATCTTCGGGAGGAGACTGTTCTCACTCCATTGCCCATGTGTAGAGGTATCTCGTCAAGTTCTTATATTTAGTTCTCACTTATTGCCAACCTTTTTTTCCACTAAGTACAAGTACACACTGCCCGGACCAAGGATTGAACCCACAATTAAAATATCATCAAATTCACAAACACATGCTTTAATCAAGTCGGCTATTGAGCCGTAGAAAGTGAAGTCAAATATAAATTTTCATGTGAAATCAAGAAACTAGAAACTTTAATCAAAATGTTCACTATAAATGAGAAAATAACGTCTCAATTAATAATACAGGGTGTCCATAAAGTTCCTGTGCACTTTAAAAAATTTATAACTTTATTTGTATTTGTGATAGAAATAATCTGTAAAAAATGTTATAAAGTTTAATGTACCTAGTTTTAAGTATACTTATTAAATAATTCTTTACCACAAAATTTGCAACAATTTTTAGATGAGTAAAAAAATATTTTCTTTTTTCCAGAATCAATTTGATCCATGGCTTCAACTGAGGAGAAAAGTAAACTGTGTCCTTTGGTTGGCTGAACTGAAATCTACTATTGTTGTACAAAGAAAGTTTAGAATTGAATACAATAAAGAACCACCTCATAGGAACACTATTGCTAAATGGATGAAAAAATTTAAATAGACAGGCTCCGTCCATGATAAGCAACGGTCTGGAAGGCCATGTACCAGCGACGAAAGTGTTGCATCTATAGAAAAATCCTTTACAGCAAGTCCATTAAATTTTTTAATGGGGACATGTGAAAACAATTGTGTATGCAACCAAACCTAGTTCATTAGAAGATTTGAAAGCTAAAATAACTGATCATTACTGTAAATCAGTTGGCAAATGTTTTCCGTGAACTGCAAAATCGTATTACCCATTGCATTGCTTATGACGGAAAACACGTGGAAACTTAAAGAAAATTTCAATAAAACCTTAAAAAATATAGATTTACTTCTTTCTAATCCTTTTTACAAATTAATTCTATCGTAAATAGAAATAAAGTTATAAATTTTTTAAAGAGCACACGAACTTTATGGACAACCTGTATATCCTGAGGGCTTCTTTTTAAACAAACGCCATTTTTTTTATGCATAATCATCTTATATATAAAGCACAGTGTATGTATGTGCGTTTCTGCGTGTGTATGTCCATAAAACTCCTCCGCTTCCACTGGTCCGATTTCAATGATTCATAGCTCATTCAAAAGCCCTAGAAAACTTTGACGCAGAGAACGATTTTTGTTGAGCTAAGATTCGGGGTTGCCAGATTATGCGAGGTTAAAAATATATATTAATATATTATACTAGCAATTATCGTTGCTTTCATGGTTCATGGGGAGTAAATCTTATTTTCTTTTTGTATCCAAAATTGTAGAGCACGTTTTATTATAAACCAGCTTAAAAGCCGCCCTATCGGCTGGCATTTAAGCTAGTTCCTGTGGAGGACTCTTGGTTTGGCCATCATCACGATTGCTAGGGAGGAGTAGATGCAGTAGGCATCAATAAACTACAGAAGAACTCAAAATTGATTGCTGTATTTAAGTGTCATGGGTCCTTACCTATAACTACAGAATGAACTCTTCCTAACACTATGTATACTACGCCTCTCAAGAGAGAGGGTCGAATCAAACCGAGCTTCTCGGCTTGACGGTCGAACTCTCTGCCTCTGAGCAGAGAGGAACCCGGACGAGGCTCCGCCAAAGGGCAGAGTCTCGTTCGGGGAGGTTGACCAACCGGATCCCGTTTATACAGGTTCTACGGGCATTTTTGGCCGAGCCTACGGGCTCGGGAAACCCACGTTAAACTTGGCCTTGTGCCACATGCAACCCTCTTGGGGGGGGCTAGATACCGAATCGAGTCGAGCCGATAGTAGTTCACTCCAAACCAGACTGACAGTCATACAACACCTTCCACATCTTGTATTATTATTTCGTGTAATATACCTTCGTTATTTCTACTCTCGTGTTCGTGTTGTTCTTCCTTGGTCCTAACCTGGACCATAACATTAAGTATTAAATTAATGTTTAAGCTTACCTTTAAAAAGTTCAACGATAATTCTTCTGCTGCTACTTAAAGACGATTAAATATACGTAGATCCTTATTTTCCGTACAAACAATTATTTTTATTTCATGGGTGAAAGAACAGCCGACAATTTATAAGATAAAATTAATATAGTGTAAAGATAGGAAAATAGAAATTAGAATTAGTTATACATTCAACATTTGAAGAGTTAGAAAAATATAATAGCTAATTAAGTAAAACCAATATTATGGAATCTATCTGAATAAATTCGAAGTTGGAGCCTATTTCTTCCACGAATTCTGAAATTAAATTAACCCTACTCTACTGTATAGAAAATTGGTATTTTATTCACCCCCAACAGAGTCGTGTTGTGACACAAGGTCGGTTTAATGTGGGGATCCCGGCGGGTACACCCAGGCTAAGAACAAAAATTGCGCTGGCCTCGGTGCGAGAACAGATCCTTCACTCTAGTGCAATGAGAGGGTGCGGCCTCGGGCAGCTGTTCCCCAGGGCTGGGCATCTTTCAGTATAATTTTCCTCAGTTGCGACCCTTGTCCTTCGACGGAGCCACCCCTCAGCGGACTCTGCCCAAAGACAGAGACGCAACTGAGAGAGGATAAATAAACGTATTTAAAAAAAAAGTTTATTTCATTAATTAACTATCCTTTATTACTGTTCTTTTATCCGGGGATTGTTTTGATTTTCATATCAAAAATAGTTCTGTTTAGGAATAACGTCTTATATAGTGCAGAAAAGTGTTTGAAATTTGCATTTTACTTGGTTTTCGACAAGTTGGCATCTATTTGTAAAACTTTCCTTAACTATAACAAACCAATTTATGAATGAAATGTTCATTTAAAATTTTTGTTTTAAAGATTTCAAGTAGTGAATATATTTTACTTTGCGATACGCTAGCGAGCGGACGAAGCCTGCTAGTAAACTATAATTTTGAAATGTGATGATGTACCTGAAATATATGTTGAAAAATCTCCAAATTTCCACCTGAAAAATAAGTTGCTTTTGGTACCCGCTTGCATCCGTGTATCGGGATCGTCATCCCCTCTTCCTTATTTCCTTTCTCTCCCCTAAAATCCCTGCTGGTGGTGGCCTCTTGCATGAATTTGATTTTAGTGGACAGTTCTATGCGACGGAGAAGCCAAACACTTGGCCAGATGCACCTCCCTCGCGGCTGAAAATGGGATTGAGACAGGCGAGATGTGGCCCTACAGGTGTATGAACTTGGTCTGTCAAGGTCCGCCTTGCTTATGCTACCCTTTTCTCCTGGTTTGGCCGGTGTGATTGTATCGATCTTTACCTATTCTATCGTTGGTGTCTTCGGGGGTTGGTTGCGTTCACCAGTAGTATTATTTAGAAGGAATCGGACAGTTATGGTAATTTACCCACGCCCGCATAAACGCCTCCATCTATAAACAGGAGCAGGTACTGCCTTTTGGGTGGGAGGAGTTTCCAGCAGTCAGCTCTGACAGTCAGACCGAATATTCTTGCTGTAACACTCTCATTTGTATATGTTTGTATTACTGTTTTAGTTAATATATTTGTTTAACTCAATTCCTCTCTTTCTGTCTTTATTTCTGGCCCTAACAAGGCCACAATCGACACCCAATCCTAAACAGAGGGATTGGTGTGTCAAGTTCAAATCCCATCCATAGCAATAAAACTAATGTCTCTAACTTTTGTTAGGCTGGTGGATGGTCGTTTTTTAGTGTCATGTCAACATCTCTTTGGGTTATTTAATTTTGAAATCTAAATATTTTGTATATAACACCATACTTTCAGGTAAAGGTATGTCTTTTAGATTTTTTAAATGTGTTGCTGATAATTTCACTACAAAAATCTATTGTAGCTAGTAATGTTTTTTTTTTTTATATAAAAATATATTTGTATACATTTTTAGTGTCATGTTGATTGTCATTTTAATATAAAATGTATTGTTGGTCATTTTCCTATAAAAATTTACTGTTGATTTTTGTTTGAGGGTTCACTATTTGTCTATAACTGGGACCCTAACGGGTGCTACCACCCCTGGTCAGGATGAACCTAGGAACAACAGCAGTTAAGAGGTGGTTCCAATACTCAGGACGAGACTTTAATTGGAAACTCGTCAGAAAGAAGGACATCTCCGAAGTCAAATACGGATGGACGTGTATCTAGGAACCTCTTCACCGTAAAAACTTACTTGTTACGGAAACCATATTTCAAACATAATGCTTTATTTATTTGGAAAAATCCAATATTAGTGCTATTTTTTTTTCTAGCAAGGTGTAATTATAAAATAAATTTTAATGAGAAAAAGTAGAGATGTGGATAATGTTGTGAGAGAGTTTTAAAAATTCAAAATTTGATATATATTTTGTTATAGTAGAACAATCTAACACACCCCGGCAGTGATTGGTCAGTCTAGAAGAGACGTGACTGAGAGAATAAAAGACGTGACGAACCATTGTAGTAGCGGTGTAAAGGACAACTAGGGCACCTCGACGTGGTGTAACGGTTAGCAAGCTTGTCTCGCCAAAACAGTTACGACTGAGTAGTGAGTTCGATTCTCACTGGGTGCTCCATACTTTCGGCCTTGTGCCACATCTAAGCTACGCTTAGAAAATCATTGAGTTGGTTAGTTAGTCGACTGGATGATCGGTTGAACTCTCTGCCTTCGGGTGGGGAGGAACCCGAAGGAGGCTACGCCGAGGAGGTAAACCGATCCTGAACCCGTTTATTCGGGTTCAATGGGCATATTTTTGGCCGAGCCCACATGCCCGGAGATCCCACGTTAAACCGGCCTTGTGCTATATGATGCCCTTGTTTAGGGGGGGGGTTAATAAATATCGGTGTAAAGGATCTCCGTGACGTATCTCCCGTTTTACTTATTGTTATATTTACAAACTCTTACTCATTGTACTATAATAAAAACCTTGTTATTGTTTTACCTAATTCCCGTGTTAGTGTAATCTTTCCACTTGGGATTATACCTGATGTCTTATATCGTATTATCCCCGATATGACATATTTCAAGTCAGGTAAAGTAATCTGAAAAAATTTGAGAAAAAAAATGAAAGACGAAATCTGATAAAATAATTTAAATCTGAAAAGATTAAAATGAAATTTTACTATTATTTATAAAAAAAAAAATATTCGGGTAAAACTAAAATATTTAACAATTTTTAAATTTTTAATTTAAAATATTTAAGCAAAAATAAAAAAAAAACAAAATGTCAAATATTTTCTTACTGTACTGAAAAAATGTCTATGTACATATTTGTTTTTTTTTTTTTTACGAGATTCAAATTTAAGCTTAAATTTAAATTAAATAATTTAAATAATATTTTAAAACGTTGAATTTCTTTTTTAAATGTGAAAGAAATTCCTTACAATTTTTGAATATAGTTTTTTAAAATGTGGAATTTATTTCGATGGTGAGTTGGCAACATTTCGTGAATTTAAAATAAAGAAAACAAAAATAGGATAACGTCTCTCATTAAAAACATTTTCACGCGTACTTTTAAATGAATTAACAAAATAAAAATCTATTTACTTCAAAATTATCTCATTGGAGTTGGGTTGGAAAATTTATTGCATATTAATTCAAGGACAAAAAAAAATCACTTAGTTTGTAGTGATTTTCCAAGAGTAGTTTGGATGTGGCACAAGGCCGAAAGTAAGGGGTACCCAGTGAGGATCGAACTCACTACTCATTCGTAATTGTTTTAACGAGACAAGCTTGCTAACCATTACACCACCCGTTTATTAGACGTATGTGGAAATTTCCTGCTCTGTTTTATTTTGTTTTATTTATTTATTTTATTTTTTTTTTTTTTGAGGGGGGGGTCACTCCAAACCGTTTCTTTACGCTGACAAATTTCCCGTAGACTTAAAAAAAAAATACTCCAAAGTATATTTTCCTTAGGCAACTATTATCGCAGCTGTTGAATATATTTTCCCAAACTGTCTATATTTTGAGGGGAAGACTGGTTAATGAAGGAATTATATCATTTATATATAGTATGGACACAGAAATCAACACTGCATGGTTATTGGCCGTTTCACGCTAATTTTACTTCAAATAATATTAATTATTACTATAAAAAGTTCTTTCATTATCATAAAAGAAAACAGAACGGCTTTTCTTTCAGAAAGGGCAAAAGATTATGTTAAAAACTTCTCGTATCGCATATGATGCATGAAGAATTTAAGGGTTCTTCGGATGTCATGCAATATTGATTGTATTACTCACCATCTCTCTCTCTCTCTCTCTCTCTCTCTCTCTATGTATCTTTATCTATATCTATCTATCTATCTATCTATCTATCTACATCTATCACACACACACACACAAACACACACACACACACACACACACATATATATATATATATATATATATATATATATATATATATTTAGTTGGATAGATGTGAGTTTGTGACCCTAGGTTTCACGCTTTGAAGATCGCTAAAGCGTGAAACCCAGGGTCACAAACTCACATCTATCCAATCAAATATGTTAGCTCTATCTCTGATATTGAGCGCTTTCTAATAAGTACCCGCATATAATATATAAATAATTATATATATATATATTTATTTATATTTATATACACACACTTTTCACACACACACACACACACACACACACACACACACACACACACACACACACACACACACACACATATACATATATATATATATATATATATATATATATATATATATATAAACTAAAAATTTGAGAGAGCCATGCAAACCTACCTACGTTTCACCTAAATGGATCTTCAGGGTAAAACTGGAGCTAGTTTTACTCTGAAGAGCCATTTAGCTGAAACCTAGGTAGGTTTGCATGGCTCCTTAAGGTTATTTTAGTTTTTGCTCTACTTAAAGTATTGAGCACTTGACGTTTAGTCTTTTACTCGTTTTGTTTCGTTTTTTTTTCTTTGGACTTGGATTTCAAGCAATTGACAAGAGGATTCGTACAGTGTTATGTTCTTGGTTCTTTTATTTTCCATTTCTAATTTTTTTCCTCAGACATCAATTTGTTATATAACAAGTTGAGCTAACCGATGTTTTTCAAAACGAGTATTACCATTCATTAATATATATATATATATATATATATATATATATATATATATATATATATATATATATATATATATATATATCAGGTCATCCCTATAAGTTATGTCCGAATTTTGAATAAAGAAAACAAATGACCAAATGTTACATTTAATTACAGATTCAATCAACAATGTATTTTCCCTGATTATCTATGACTTCCTTCCATCTATTAACAAGCTTACTAATTCCATTACTGTACAATTCTTTAGGCTTTGATTCGAAGAACTCACAAATGTCAGTTTTAACCTTTTCCTGTGTTACAAAAGCTGTTTCTTCCAAATGATTCTGTAAGCTACGAAATAAATGGTAGTCTGAAGGAGCAAGATCGGGAGAATAAGGTGGATGAGGAATTTTCTCCCAACCAAGTTCTTCGATCTTTTGTGACGTGATTCTTGCTGTGTGGGGTCGCGAATTGTCCTGATGAAACATCACCTCTTTTCGATTCACTAGAGCAGCTCTTTTTTTCCTCAAAGCTTGGTTCAAACGCTCTAATTGCTGACAGTATATTTGAGCATTAATTGTTGCATTAGGTGGTAAGAATTCAAAGTGGATTATTCCTTGGCGATCGCACCAGATTGAAAGAAGAACATTTTGCCCATGAAGTTTCCTTCTCGGCAGTGACTGGGGTCCTTCCTCTTTACCAAGCAACTGTCTACGACACTTAACATTTCGATAAAAGATCCATTTTTCGTCGCCAGTCACAAGTCTATCCAAAAAAGATGAAACAAGTTGGCGAGAATGGAGAGAAAGTTCTTTCATTTACACATTCCTCTCCATAAACTGAGTAAATGTTTCTAGCCATTTCGGCTGATGAGTTTCCTTTCTTGAACTCATAAAGCATTATGTGCCTCAAATGATTCTTGGGTACTTCCATGTTAACAGGGTTTTAATCAAACAAAATTTTATTTTATTTTTCTTTGAAATAAAATTTGATCAGTTTAAATGCATCTAAACATACAAATAATGTTCAGCTCCATTAGACATTATAAAATACTCTTTAAATTTCGTTCATTTTAATTAAAATTCGGACAGATCTTATGGGATGATGTGATATATATATATATATATATATATATATATATATATATTATATATATAATTAAGACATCATATGGGCAGGTTCGCATTGAGTAGACGGAACCCTTAGGTGCCGTTCATAGCTGTGCTAGTACGAAGTCACAAGTCATCGTGGCCGATGGATTGAGCGTGCTGGCCTTGTTCAAATTATTGATCACGTTAGATAACACGCTTTTCCCAGAAACTGTGACTAAGGTTTGCGCAATATAGTTGCAGTATAATCCACAGGTGCGCTCTGTGGCTGTTGAACAAACATAAATGTGCCCGAGCAAGTGTCTGCAATAGTGATTGGCTAGCATCCCAAGGAGACGGCTATCCTCGAATTGTCATATATATACATATAATAATATACATATTGAGACATGTCTCATTAAATAATTTAGACAAGTTCCGTCCACTTATTTTAAATAGGATCCTCTCGTAATTACGGACAAGTTTCTAAGTACCCTTATTAAAGGAAGAAAGAAAATTATCATGTTGATGCATATTCAAACACAAGAATTTTTGTCTGAGAAAAAAATAAGACTCTGATGACGACATTGTCCTAATGTCGAAAGTACTTGAAATAAAATGAATATGCAAAAAAAACAACCCTGTAAAGGAGTCACAGAATTGCAAAGATTTTGAAAATTTTATTGTTAAAAATAAGCGAAAACATCAAGTATTGGTCTAACCGATATTAGAGATCCAAGAAAATGTTTTTTTTTTTTATCTGAAAAGAATTTAACCATACTTTGAGATGCATGTAAAATCAATTTAACCATTTATAAAACTCATACTACCCACGAAAAGCATACATGGCAGATAGATATTTTTATAAGATGATATCAATAACAGATTTTTATTTCTTTCCGAGACAAAAAATAAAAGAAAATTCAATTTTTTTTTCTAAATTTTACAAATATTTTATTAAATTTAAAGTTTATCCATATCGTCAAAAATGACGTAAGTAATTTTCTAGTTCCATTACTTTATATTTTCGGTATGAGTAATTTCGGATTTTAATCTTTAGAATTAACTCTGTAGACGTATGTGCGAAAGAATTCCGTTTTGTTTTTAAATAATTAAGTGGAAAAAATCCAAGGAACTAAACACGACTCATTGCATCAAAAAATCAAAGTCTATCTTTTTAAGAAATCGCATTGGTTGTCAATGTCTGAATTTTGGGAATGAGGAGAATAGTCTCAATACATCTTTTAAATACATCTTTTAAACACGTCTTCATCTTAGAAATCCAGATAAAAATTATAAAATTGGTACGACCATATTTCATATACCAATTGGTATCAATGGATATCAAACCACCAAATGATAAAAACCACAAAGATGAGGATAATAGTCCGCGTGAAAATGGAGTGAATTTTAATCTTATCCCGTCCAAAACACATACACACAACACAAAACACACTCGCACACACAAAAACACACACACTCACACACACGCTAAAACTTTGTGAATGTAATTTTTTTTTTTAAATACAGTTTAAAATAACTCCAAAATTTTGTGAATTGAAGAAATCAATTTCATTTCTTCAAGATGCCAAGGAATCAGAATTAATGTGAGAGGTTTCGTGACGTCAGGTTTTGAAGTTCCGCAGAGTTTGTGAATTGAAGAACTCTAGTCAATTGAAGTTCCACAGATTTTGTGATTTGAAAAACGTCATTTTCGGCTTGAATTGGAATTTCATCCCAAATTTGAGTTTCAGCCCAAAATGGACTTTTGGCCTAAATTGATCATTTGGCCAAAATTGGACTCATAGCCTGAATCCGATTTAAAGTGAGGTTTTGGAGTGAACTGAGGAAATTCAAAGTTATTTCTTCAAAATTATCATTGCCGTTTTCTAAGCTGGTGCAGAAGTCCCTTTAGCAATTATAATTTGTAGCCATGAATATTTACATGAAGAAAAATACATTGAACATACCTGTAAATTTTTCCAGGTATTTTCTAAATAAATAAATGGCAAATTTCGTCTGTCTGCCCATGTGTCTAAAACTCTTCTAACTCAGGCTACACTTGATCTACGTAGATATATACCTTTTGGGAATCAGGATGATCCCGGGATTGAATATCTGCCCTTCATCTGGTGTGTGAATATGTAGTATTCCGATTTGTGCCTGGATGAGAAGGAAACAGTTAAAAATTCAAATTTTAAAATAGATGAAAAAAAAATTAGTGACTTTAAAAGATCTTAATTTATATTGAGTTTAAAGTAACACAAAAACTTTTGAATTTAAAAAAAAAATCTTGTTTTAAATTCAGGTTAAAATGTCAACTTCAAATCAATTTTATTTCTTCAAAATTCCGTGGAATCAGAGTTAAAGTGAGGGGTTTCGTGACGTGAGGTTTTGATGAGAAAGAGAAACATTAGTGAAGAGAAAGGGCGAGTTTCAGGAAGACGTAAGATGGCGATTGGCGTTGCATTTAGATATTTGGAGAGTGTAAGTGGCTGGGAGGCAAGAAACCGAAGAAAGATTCTATAGGCGAAAAAGTACGAGAAAATAAACTATTAAAATAGAACTTACATCAGGTACATTCAGCTAGTTAAGCAATAAAACGATGAAAGCTACATGCTAATAATATACTAGCTTAAATGTAGCTAGATGGGGTATTATGGAAGAGGTCTCATCAGAACAATGGCAATGAAAATATTGATAAAAAAAGTCATGTCAATGAGAAAAATGATTAATGTCAATAAACCAGGCCAGGACCGATTATATTACAGATTATATATATATATATATATATATATATATATATATATATATATATATATATATATATATATATATATTAGCTTGAAGATGGAACAGAGCTTGGTAATTTAATTCAATTTAATTTTAATAATTATAATGAACATAATAGTATGTTTCGGATGGAGTTTGGCAGGTTTTCGTGGCCGTTTAAATGAGTCCTAATTGGGCTATGATCTGGTAGGTGTAACGTGAGTCGTCTAGACAGGCATGTATTAGTGTGACCGATGTAATTATTTATGAATGCGGTTTGATCAGTTTCTCAAGGAGTATTTCAACCCGGAAAAAAATGTTGGTTCTTTGTAGTTTTGATTTTGAGGGCGTGTTGTTAATTTTATGATAAGTTTAGCTGTTTTATATTTTTTTGTAATCGATAATTTAATTTTCTTGTTCTGGTCGACTAGGGTTGTGTATTCTTTTATGATATTTCTAATGTATTCGGCTTTTGTAGAAGATGTTAATGTTATTGTTTTTATCTGTATGTTCAGTATCGCTATTAGTTTAGAAAGGAACATTTTACTCTGGTAGTCGATGAGGTAGTTAAGAAAACCATTGTTAACGAACGTCTGTTTTACACTATTGAGTTCTTTAAGGAATGGCTGTATATCTTCATTCAAACATGTTTCATTAAATAATATAAAAATATTATGTCTATTTATTTTATAACAATCCTTATTAGTCTCTTAGTGTTAAGAAGAAATTCATCAAGAAAGACGTCGTAGTTTTTTCCTAACCAAGTACTTTCGATCTCCTCCGAGTTCATAGTCAGGGGTGAATTACAAAGACATCTTTGTAATTATTGTAACTTTGTGTCGACTATTCAATGAAACGTTTTTGAATATATATATATATATATATATATATATATATAGATAGATAGATAGATAGATAGATAGATAGATAGATAGACCTTTTATTTAGACCATTCCACATATGTGTGTGTGTGTTACTAAAATGTTCTAAGGACTGAAATTGCAAACTGACTTCCTCGAAGAAATAAAAAAATATAGAGATTTTTGGTTAAGAGATTATTAGAAATGTGTGAAATTCTTGGTGAGACAAGGGAAACCTCTGGGTAACTAGAACGAAGATGAATTGATAATTCTGTTCAAATTCTCTGAACATTTGGCTAGCAAACACATGCATATATATATATATATATATATATATATATATATATATATATATATATATATATATATTCGTAAGAGTATGCATTTACAAACGCCAGATTGTGTGTGTGTGTGTGTGTAAATCTCTGAAACAGGGTAGGGTAGTGGATATTTTCGGGTGACGACTGTCGGACAGGTGCGATTCTGACTCCTGATAGCGTTCTTCCCGGCCCCTGATCCCCATGTCCTAGCCAAGTGAATTGCGTAGCTGCCATAACAACTACTGTCTCCTCGCGTTCCCCGATGCATATGTCACATTCCTGTCCGTCAAGCATATCCGATGCACCATTTGATAACAGCCCGGTTTTCGAACGTGAATATCTCACATGTATTTTTTTTTTTTAAATAACGTCCTTTGATTATAGACAATGTGTCGTGCGAGACGGTTTTTCTCCCCAGAATCTATCTTACATATCTCTAAGTCTACTATTTGTCCATGCTTAGACTATTGCTGCCATATATGGTCCTTTGTCCCTGATATTTACATAGAGCTCCTTGATATGATTCAAAGAAGAATCCGCTATATTAGTGATCTTGATCTGGCAGCTCGGCTTCAGTCACTTTCCCACCACCATAAGATTGCCTCTCTGCACCTTTTTTAAAAAAATAATTACTTTCATGGCAATTGTTCGAAATAGCTCTCGAAATAGTACCCAGACTGTATGATTTTAAGCGCAATACTAGACTGGCAGCGAGCTCTCAGCAATTTACAATCGAGCTCGATAGATGTAGCCGTAAATTTTATGCCAACAGTTTTTTTTTCTCGCACTTCTCGCTCGTGGAACTGTTCCAGCTTCATGCTTTCCAACAAACTTTAATTTGAAAAAATATAAATGCAATGCCAATCGCTATCTGCTGCCCTCCTGAATGCTCTTTTCTCTTTCTACTCATTGCTAATGTTTCTGTTTCTATTTCTTCCACACCCTGTACCCCCCCCCTTGCGTCTTAGTGGCTTTACTACCTTGCTTGTGGTGATACCGATTAGACAGAAAAAGTAGAAATCCGTATTTTCAGGTGAATGATTCAAAATGCCTTCAAGCAAGGGAATCATTTAAGCCTCAAAGAAGGCAGTCCTCCCTTAGACCATATAGACTGGCGCTAGACAATCACAAAGAGTATTACCAAATAATGAAAACAACATCACTTTTAACACTTCGGCCGGTAAGAGAAGTAGAAGGAAAAATAATGTAATAATGCCACTGTTGACTTTCCACACTACATTAAACAAAAGGTTAGGAAGGAAATATAATACGTTATTGTTTATCTACAGCCGTTTTGTCAGATCGTTGTTTAAAAACAGTTTCAAACCAAAGAATCCATTAAGTCTTAAAATGTTTCTTTAAATTTGCCTTACAAAATCACACATTTTAATTGTAATGTAGTCGTTACCCTACAAGGAAGCATTTGGCATTCATTGACCGGGCAGCCAGGACTGTTATCGGTTGAAATTTATAAAATATTTCACTTAAAATATTTTTTTCAGCAAAACAGGTTTCTCAAGCCAAATAGCTGTTATCACTATTTCTAGTACTGATGGCGGTTTCCTTCCTAACCTTTTTTTTAAGTAGTGTGGAACGTCAACATTTTGATTATATCATTATTTTCTCTTTGAGTTTCATGTGACATCCATTTTTGTTGTTCTCCTCATCTCTAATGCTAATGGTAATATTAGTTGTTTCCTTATAAGGAAACATTTGGCATTTTTCATTGACATAGCAGACAGTGTTATTTTTTTATTGAAATTTATAAAATCTTTCTCTTAAAAATTTTTTTCAGAAAAATAGGTTTCTCAAGTCCAGTAGCTGTTATTGCTCTTTCCAGTCTGGATTGGGGGGAGGGAGTCTTCCTAACCTTTTGTAGCACGGAACGATTTAGAATGTGGAACATTAACATGTTGATTATTTTAACGCGTTTCGCCCCAGTTCGGATGTTAACTATTTGCCCATGGATGGGACCCTAACAGGTACTACCACCCCAGGACAGGGTGGACCTGGAAACACCTCAAAACCTCCTGATCAGAGGCCTTACTGTTAGATGTAGTTTATCGTCTTACCCAGGACAAGTCTCCAATGGTAATGGCGATATTAGATGTCTCCTTATGAGGAAATTCCTTAACCGAGCAGCCTAGAGCCTAGATGTGGCAAAAGACCTAAAGTTTAGAGTGTCCATTGAAGATCGAACTCATTGCTCAATCGTAATAACACCACGTAAAAGTGCCCAATATTATAGCTAAGTTTGATAGGATTATATCGTTTAAAGTATGGCTTAAAATTTTGAATAAGTGACATCTTTCTTTTTATGTGCCATGTCCTTTCAGGGTGTAGGCGATCATGGCTCTCCATCTTCCTCTATCCCTTGCAGCTCCCAACAAGTTCCTTCCCTCTACTTCCTCCCCTAGAGCACATTCTGACATCCTCTTGCTTCAGCCCGTCATGTATATAACGCGTTGTTTTCCCTTGTCTCTCTTTCAGCCCAATTTTAAAGGTGCGTATTATGGATGAAGGCGTATTGTACATGGGGAATTACGGTACTTATTTTGAGGGAATGTTTCTGATAAGACTTTTCCCACATATGACTTGTTTAAAACCATGTTTTTAAATAATAGTACGAAATGCTGGCCATAATGAAATTGGAGAGGTACAATTTAGAGGGTTTGATTACCAAACAAAGGGTGCGCATTATGCATGAGTGGAAGCATTTTCCCACACTTTCAGCTCAATTTTAGGGGTGCGTATTATGGATGAAGACGTATTATACATGGGGAATCACGGTACTTATTTTTGGGAAATGTGTCTGATAGACCTTTCCCACATATGACTTGTTTAAAACCATTTTTTAAAAATAATAGTACAATTTTAGGGGTGCGTATTATGGACGAAGGCGTATTATACATGGGGAATTACGATATATCTATACCTACGATGATTCTGTAGGATCTCTTTTGTAATGCTTATTTTCTTCGCTCTAATTCTGCTGTAAATGTCCAAAATTTGAAGGCGTTCAAGAAGATTGTGAAGGCCGATGATTTGATTTCAGGCATAATAGAAAATAGAATAAAAACGATTAATAAATCAGATATCTAAATAAATAAATGTTTATGGTGATGAAGAAGCGGCTGATGCCTATATGATGAGAATATTAAAAATCAAGTGTAGACTTACACTTCTCCAACACCGATAGACGCTTTTTTTGCTGTTTCTTTGCACGAATTTTGCTGCTTTTTCCGCTTATTTTGCTGATTCCTTTTGTGTGATTTTGCTGCTTTGTTTTGTCTTATTTTGTTTCCTCTGTTCGTGTATTTTGCTGTTACTTTTCGCTTATTTTTACTGCTACTTTGCAGTTGTAATAAAAGACGTCGCCAGTGTTTCAGTAGTTCAACAATCACGGTCATGGAATTTGACATCGGCGAGCCGAGTTCAAATCTTGTCTTAGTCAGTCGTGATAACATTCTCACAAAAAATCTTCCCCACCACACCGCAGCTATGCTTTAAATGGAGTAGTCCGAACCCCTCATTGTATGTGTGGCAGCCATAATAGAAAAACTGTGTGGAAGGCACTTTCTCGTCTAATCTGAGTCTCGATATATGCTGCCGATATGATGATGAGATTAACAATTAAGACCAAGTTTTTACTTACACGTTCTCAAAACTGACAGATGCGGTTTCTTGGGGTGAATGAAAAAGGCGGATAGCATCATTTTATGCGTGAGAGCAGACGTTTTTAGTTCGATTAAAGAACACATATAAATAGTAGCATTTTAAATAATATGAACATAACTTTGTCTGACCTTTTCTTTGATAACAAAAATAAATTAATTCTTGTTAGGATATCATATTATAGAGTCGACCTTTATCAAAAGTCTTCTATACAAAAATAGTGTTGTTATCAAAAAAGAATGCAGGCGGCTATCAGTTGCAACATTTTGATTTATCTTTCTGTTGTGTCTATTTTTGAGGTTGTTCTGAAATTTGTTCCAATTAGTTTTCTCGAAGACGGTTATGGAATGCTGGCTATTTTTTTCTGGTGCCAGGAGCCACATTTTCATCAGCGGGGATCATGTTGCGCCAATTGTAGCGTGATAAACAGGAGCAATGTTGCAGACTACTCCGCCATAACAGCGGGTGCAACCTACACTCTTGCGAACATACTGTTTTCTTGTAATACTATTGTCCACACGATACAAGGCCCAAGAGCCACTCAAGCTAGCTTTAACCAGGTTTATAACCCCCAGAAGTTCACACACAGATGTCCTCAAGAACAATTAGCATAGTGGAAAAGGCTTTAGTTAGATCCAGTACCAGTACCCAAGGAGTGTAAGGTCAATACCTAGTTAAGCCGGTGGAGAACTTGGAGTGGGGAATTAACAGGAGATAACTGATATCCATTAGACATGGCACGTGGAACTAGAACAGTCTACCCCTAGCGAGCGAATTAAAGGGCTCAGCTCGACATTCCAACCACCTGAAGAAGGTCGGGGCGTACAACCGCCGAAACGTTGGGATAAATATGGCTTTTATTCTTAGACGTCTGAATTTAATTACTGATATATATATTGGAAAATGAAGTAGCCTTACATAACTTATCCTTCAGGTCCTTACTTTGAAAGCACCAAATCAACGAATCTATTTTTGTTTCATACACGATTTAAATTCATTTTAAAAGCCCAAAGTACGAAATAACGATTCTAGTCGAAAAATATTTTGTGAAATAAAGATTTTTTTTTCTTTAGCTATAAAAAATAATGTTGGGTGGAGACATCTATGAAACCCCTTAACCTGTCAACACTAGGGTCTTACACGGAGTTTTTTATGTTGGTTTATGGGAAATTTTAACCCTGTTTGATTTTTTGTTTGTTTTTTCTATTTATTTCTTTTTATTATTTATTTACTTTTCCTCTGTTTCTTTTCTTTCTTTTTACTTTTTCTTTTACTTCCTTTCCTTATTCTTTCTTTCTTTTTACTTCTTTTCTTCCTTCCTCTTTACTTAATTCTTTCTTTCTTTTTACGTCTTTTCTTCCTTTCTTTTTACTTTATTCTTTCTTTCTTTTTCTTCTTTTCTTCCTTCTTCTTTTCTTAATTCTTTCTTTTTCTTTTTACGTCTTTTCTTCCTTTCTCTTTACTTTATTCTTTCTTTCTTTCTTTTTTCCTTTTCTTTCTTTTTCTTCTTTTTTCTTTATTCTTTCTTTTTTCTTTTTACTTCTTTTCTTCCCTTCTCTTTACTTTATTCTTTCTTTCTTTTTCTTTTTTACTTCTTTTCTTCCTTTCTCTTTTTACTTAATTCTTTTTTCTTTTTTTTACGTCTTTTCTTCCCTTCTCTTTACTTTTATTCTTTTTCTTTCTTTTTTCCCTTCTTTTCTTCCCTTCTCTTTTCTTTCTCTTTTCTTTCTTTCTTTTTTACGTCTTTTTCCTTTCTCTTTACTTTATTCTTTCTTTCTTTTTACTTCTTTCTTTCCTTCCCTTCTCTTTACTTTATTCTTTCTTTTTTTTACTTTTTTTCTTCCCTTCTCTTTACTTCTTTTCTTCTTTTTCTTTTTTTCTTTTCTTCCTTTCTCTTTACTTTATTCTTTCTTTCTTTTTACTTCTTTTTCCCTTATTCTTTTCTTTTTTTCTTTTCTTCCTTTCTTTCTTTAATTTTTTCTTTTTCTTTCTTTTACGTCTTTTCTTCCTTTTCTCTTTTACTTTTATTCTTTCTTTTTTCTTTTTTCTTCCCTTCTCTTTTCCTTCTTTTTACTTCTTTTCTTCCTTTCTTCTTTCTTTTTACGTCTTTTCTTCCTTTTTTTCTTTTCTTCTTCTCTTTACTTTATTCTTTCTTTCTTTTTTACTTCTTTTCTTCCCTTCTCTTTTACTTTTTTCTTTCTTTCTTTCTTTTTCCTTCTTTTTCTTCCCTTCTCTTTCTTTTATTCTTTCTTTCTTTTTTTCTTTTCTTCCTTTCTTCCTTTCTCTTTTTCTTTTCTTTCTTCTCTTTACTTAATTCTTTCTTTCTTTTTTCTCTTTTCTTCCTTTTCTTTATTCTTTCTTTCTTTTTATTCTTTCTTTCTTAATTTTTTACTTCTTTTCTTCCTTCTCTTTACTTTATTCTTTCTTTCTTTTTCTTCTTTTTTCTTTTTTTACTTTATTCTTTTCTTCTTTTTCTTTCTCTTTACTTAATTCTTTCTTTCTTTTGCTTTTTTCTTCTTTTCTTCCCTTTTTTCCTTTAATTCTTTCTTTCTTTCTTTTTTTACGTCTTTTTCCCTTTCCTTTTTCTTTTTACTTCTTTTCTTCCCTTCTCTTTACTTTATTCTTTCTTTCTTTTTACTTCTTTTCTTCCTTTCTCTTTACTTTATTCTTTCTTTCTTTTTACTTCTTTTCTTCCTTTCTCTTTACTTTATTCTTTCTTTCTTTTTACTTCTTTTCTTCCTTTCTCTTTACTTTATTCTTTCTTTCTTTCTTTTTTTCTCTTTACTTCTTTTTCTTTTCCTTTTCTTCTTTTTTCATCTCTCTTTACTTTATTTTTTCTTTCTTTCTTTTTTTCTTTTTCTTTTCTTCCTTCTTTTTTCTTTCTTTCTTTTTTTTCTTCTTTCTTTTTTCTTCTTTTCTTCCTTTCTTTTATTCTTTCTTTCTTTTTTCTTTCTTTTTCTTTTTCTTCTTTTTTTTCTTTCCTTTCTTTCTTTTTTTTCCTTTCTTTCTTTTTTTTTCTTTTTACTTCTTTTCTTCCCTTCTCTTTACTTAATTCTTTCTTTCTTTTTACGTCTTTTCTTCCTTTCTCTTTACTTTATTCTTTCTTTCTTTTTATTTCTTGTAAAATTTTTATTGGTGAAAAGTATTCAATAATTCTACAGAAGATATAACACAGTACCCGCTGTCATTTTTTTTTTTACAATGATGTCCATCGTGTACAAAGCCCAAGAGCCTCTCGAGGCAGAGGGTTACAGTGTATGAGGCACAGTTTATTTGGATATGTGGAGAAGATGATGGTTAACGCCAGACTTGAACAGGTTAAGATTGTAGTTATCATGGAACACAGGAAAATCTTATTGGGTGAAGATTTTTGGGGTTTTTTTTTTCAGATTTAAATTTTTTTTTACATTCACTTATGACGTTTCTTTTTTCTTTTCTTTTTTCTTCCTTGTTTCTTTCTTTTCCGTTTTTCTTTCTTCATTTTCCGTTCTTTCTCTTCTGTTTTTTTTTTCAATCTTTTCTGTTCATTCTTTCTTTTCTTTTATTTCCTTCTGTCTTCCTTTCTTCTTTCCTTCTTCTTTTCTTTTTTGTTCCTTGTTTCTTTTCTATTCTTTCTTTCTTACTTTTTTCTGTTCTTTCTTTTACGTTCTTTCACATCTGCTCTTTTACTCTTTTCTCTTCGTTCTTTCTTTTATTTCCTTCTGCTTTGCTTTCTTCTGTTTCTTACTTTCTTTTCTTTCTTTCTATCTTTCTTTTTTGTTCATTGTATCTTTTGTATTCTTTCTTTATTTCTTTTTTCTGTTTTTTTTTTCTTTTCCGTTTTTCCTTTTCTGACCTTTCTATTCTTTTCTGTTCCTTCTTTCTTTTCTTTTATTTCCTTCTGTCTTGCTTTCATTTCTTTATTATTTTATTTTCTTTCTTCCTTTCTTTTTTATTCCTTCTTTCTTTTCTGTTCTTTCTTTCCTTTCTTTCTATTGTTTCTTTCTCTTCTCCTCTGTTCTTTCTTTTCTTTTTTTCTTTTCAGTTCATGCTTTCCTTCTTTCTTTTCTGTTCCCCTTTCTGTTCTTTACTTCTTTTCTTCTTTCATTCTTTTCTCTTCTTTCTTTCACCCTTTTCTCTTATTGACTTCCCTCTTGCTCTCTTTCCTTTCTTTGTTACTTCCTGTTTTTTTCTTTCTTTCTTTCTTTCTTTCTTTCTTTCTTTTCTATTCTTTTTTTTTATTTTTTCTGTTTTCTGTTCTTTTCTTTCTTTCTTTTCTGTTCTGTATTTCTTCCTTTCTTTCTTTCTTTTTTGTTATTTATTTTCTTTATTTTCATTCTTTATTTCTTGGTTTTCTTTCTTTTTTTCTCTTCATTCTTTGCTTCTTTCTTTTCTTCCCCTTTTCTTTCTTTCTTTCTTTCTTTCTTTTCTGTTCTTTCTTTCTCGCTTTTTTTTCTTTCTTTCTCTTCATTCTTTGCTTCTTTCTTTTCTTCCCCTTTTCTTTCTTTCTTTCTTTTCTGTTCTTTCTTTCTCGCTTTTCTTTCTTTCTTTTCTCTTCATTCTTTGCTTCTTTCTTTTCTTCCCCTTTTCTTTCTTTCTTTCTTTCTTTTCTGTTCTTTCTTTCTCGCTTTTCTTTCTTTCTTTTCTCTTCCTTCTTTGCTTCTTTCTTTTCTTCCCCTTTTCTTTCTTTCTTTCTTTTCTGTTCTTTCTTTCTCGCTTTTCTTTCTATGCTTATTTCTTTCCTTCTTTTCTGGTCATTCTTTGCTTCTTTCTTTTGTGTTCACCTTTTCTATTCTTTTTTTATTCTGTTCTTTCTTTTTTCTTTTTTTTCTTTCTTTCTTTCATTGTTTCTTTCTTTTTATACCATTCTCATCGATTTTTGTTTTCCTTAATTTGTTTTCCTTCATTTTTTTTTTTTTTATTATTATTTTTCATTTTGGTTTACCTCTTTTTTCGCATCGCGATTCTTTTTCCTTCAATCCGTTTTCTTTTTTCTTCGGTACATTTTATTTTTCTTATACTTTTATTTTCCCTTTCTTTCTTTCTTTCTTTCTTTCTTTACTTCTTTGCTTATTCACTACTTTCCTTCTTTCTTTACTTTAATTTCTTTTTTCCTCGTCACATGCAATTTTCATTTTAATGTTTTTTTTTTTTTTTTCTTTCTTTTAGTGGGGTATCTTTCTTTCTTTGTCTATTTTTCTTTGTTTTTATTTTCATCGATTTTTCTTTAATATTTTTTCTTTATAACTTTCTTCGACTTTTTTCTTTTCTTTTTCCCTCGCATTTATATTCTTTCATTTTTCTTTTTTTTTTTTTTTTATATATATATATATATATATATATATATATATATATATATATATATATACTTCTGCATTTTTTTTTATTCTTTCTTCTGATTTTTTTTTAACTAACTTTTTTTTACTTTTTTTTTTTCATTCTTTCGTTTGGGCCTTTCTTCATTCGGACATTCCTTCGTTTTTTTTCGTAAAGCTATTATTTTTCTTTTATTTCCTATACTCTCTCTCTCTCTCTCTCTCTCTTTCTCTCTCTCTCTCTCTCTCTCTCTCTACTGACTTTTTTTAAGTCTCCTTTACATATTCTCACTTTCACATTTATTCATTCATTTTATTCTTCTTCATTGTCCCTTTTAACCCATTTTCTTTAATTTTCTTTCTCCTATGTGTATCCTTAGTCTTTTCCTTTAAGTTTGGGGGGGAAAAAACGATCATTTAAAATATATAAATTCTTTCTCATTTTATTCATTGTGTCCCTCGCTACTACCAAAATCTTTCATCAAAAAATATTCCGTTCGTTCAGACGAAAAAAAGAAAAAAATTAAATCTACCTCCCGAATTAAGAAAAATCATTTTCTCTGGACCCACCTTATTGCCAGACCTTTCTAAGTAAAAGGATTTTCTCTCTTTCTGAAAACACAACCTACTAAAAAAAAAAAAAGAGCTTTTTTAATACGATTTGTGAATGAAAATAGAACTCGTTGGGGAAGGGCAACGAGACAGAGATTGATGTTTCCCTGGCAAAGAGTTAAAAAGAGGAAGCACAAAGTGAAACACACCTGTCACAATCAGTAACCTATCTTAGGGAGGTGCTGCGTCACCGTGCGTGGCAATAGCAAGGGTCGTGACGGAAGGCAAACAGCCGTCGCTTAAAGGAACTTGTATTCAGATTAATGTAAGTACGAGAATTCCTTTCTAGATTTAGAATTTTGATGTCTTTGTGGGAAGATAGTGAGTTTTTTCTCTTAGTAACGAGTTTCACTAACCTGGCACTAGTGAATATATTTCTTCCTAACCATTAATATCGAGACAAATCTGAAAACCAAACAACAAGCAGATATTGTAGAACTGGGAATATATATATATATATATATATATATATATATATATATATATATATATATATATATATATATAAAAGTGAACATTGAAGTCAACACTCAGAGGCGACAGGCTGTTTCATGCTAGGCGCAATCGTCATTCGTCAATCGGCCTGACGATTTCTTTTTTCTTTTCTGTCCTTTCTTTATCTATTTTCTGTTATTTCTTTCTTTCTTTTCTATTCTTTATTTCTTTTTTCTTTCTTTCTTTTCTGTTCATTCTTTGCTTCTTTCTCTTCTATTCCTTCTTTTTTTTTCTTTTCTGTTCATTCTTTGCTTCTTTCTTTCCTGTTCCTCTTTTCTTTCTTTCTTTCTTTCTTTTATTCTTTATTTTTTTTTTCTTTACTGTACTTTCTTTCTCGCTTTTCTTTCAATCCTTCTTTCAAACCAAGCAACAAGCAGATATTGTAGAACTGGGAATATATATATATATATATATATATATATATATATATATATATGTGTGTGTGTGTGTGTGTGTGTGTGTGTGTGTATGTATGTATGTATGGACGCAGTCGTTAGACGGCCTGACGATTGCGCCTAGCAGAAAACAGCCTGTCACCTCTGAGTGTTGACTTCAATGTTCACTTTTATATTTATATTTACATACGCTCTATCTCTGATATTGAGCATATTATCCCATAAGTATAGCACACCTTAAAACTATAATTCTTCATATTTATATATATATATATATATATATATATATATATATATATATATATATATATAAAAATAGGTTGACAAAAATAATGTCGTTTTTGACGCATTTTTAACGTCAAAAACGACATTCTTACGTCATTATGTTTGCACCAACCTAATATATGTATGTATATGAGATAACAATATTTATATTTTATATATCAAAAACGGTACTGGGGAAATTGTATGACAAATTGGAAAAAGTTTACTTGTGTCGCGTTTCGTTCAACAGGACATCATCGGACTAAATTTGTGATGTTGGTACGACTGCACATGCGCACGAATAACGGGTGCTGGGGGATTTTTTTTTATTTTATCCCGCCAAATTCATTTAGGTACTTTTTTGTTTACTTTCCTTCATTTTTGTAAGTCGGTATTTGATATCAGAAGATCTACCAGGAATGGTAAAATGTTGTAAGAGTCAGGGACAAATTTACTGTAGATGAGCTTGCGATTAAGGCACTCTCAGACATTTACACACACACACACACACACCCACAACCACACCCACACACACACACACACACACACACATATATATATATATATATATATATATATATATATATATATATATATATGCGTGTATGTGTGTGTGTGTGTGCGTGTGTGTGTGTGAATAATAAATGTTGGTATGTAATCCTGACAGAGTTATATGTTATTGACATATAGAAAAAAAAGTCCATGAAAATATTCGGGGTGTCCAAGTTCGTGTGCACTTTAAAAAATTTATAACTTTATTTGTATTTGCGACAGAAACAATGTGTAAAAAATGTTATAAAGTTTAATGTACCTAGTTTTAAGTATAGCTTAAATAACTGATATGATTTCAGGCATTACTGTAAATCAGTTGGCAAATGTTTTCCGTGAACTGCAAAATCGTTTTAAACTTTGTATTGCTAATGATGGAGGACGTGTGGAAATTTAAATAAGATTTCAATAAAACCTTAAAAATATAGATTTAATTCTTTCTAATCATTTTTACAAATTATTTCTATCCCAAATATAAATAAAGTTATATTTTTTAAAGTGCACACGAACTTTATGGACACCCTGTATTTTGAAAATAATATCCGATAATGCATTTCGCCTCTAATGGCTTCATCACATGCATAACAAACAGATGTGTCGCGTGTGTAAGTATTTGCGTGTATATAAAATAATTGAATCTTATATTATTTTTTCCCCAGATGGCGTTGCAGGCGACTAAAAGGAAAAAGAAAATGATTTTTAAACATATATTAGCCACAAACGGTATTGGAGTTTGAAAACAAAGATAATACGATAGATCTATCAAATGTGTGTGTGTGTGGGGGTAATAGTTTTGTTTTCTTTAGTAAGGAGTTTCACTCATCTGGCACCATTAAACGTATTTATTCCCAAGCATTATCATCGAAACAAATCTGAAAACCAAGCAATTAGGCAGTTATAGTAAAATTGTGAATGTATTAATTATATAGAGAGACTACTGACGAAAAATATTCGAGTATAATCTACCGTCTGTCATAATTGTGAATTTCCTATTATCGGCAGTAGCTGTGGTTCGATCTAAGGTAGTTTCGAATGCTGATTTTTAAGGCAGGCAGAGTGATTCATCTGCAATCAGTGGTTAAGTAGGCCAAAGAATGGCTTCTACATTTTAACGCCTCTAAAACAAACCTGTTCTCATTTAACCATCACAGATAATATTTTACATCTTTTATCAAAATAGCCGATCATGACCTATCGGAGATCAAGTCTTTGCGCCTACTTGGGCTCATGTTTTACATAGATATTAAAATGAAGTGATTATATTGAACCAACTGCTAGTTCTCCTAGAAAATTCGTTTCCTATGACGTATCAGACAATATTTCTCATTAGCAGCCATCTTGGATATTTATACAGGGTGCGGTGAATTGTCGCCATTTTATATATTTTTTAATTTCGCGCGTTGTTTGTTCTTGAATTTGACTTTCTGAGATCATCATCAGAGTCGCAAATGGTAAGGCAAACACTATGTGTAGCTATCCATTATTGATATTTTTTTTTCTTTTTGTGTTTAAATGCAACGCCTGACATTTATGCCTTAGCGTTCAGTAGAACGTGAAAAAAATGACCCACTACGGAATTGTTTTATTTATGTCGGAATGGCATGGTCAAGATCGCATTAAAGAAAAAAAAATCAGTAATGGATAGCTACACATAGTTTTTGCAATACCACTTGCATCCCTGATGATGATCTCAGAAAGAGATAGAAAGTACCTGGAAATAGAAGTGATTTTCACTCTTACAGTGCATTTCTTGCACCATTTGATTGTAATACACGGAAAAAATATCCGTGAATTTGAACAGATTATCCTAAAAATAAGCAGACAGAATATTTGTAATTTATTTAATCAGACACACACACACACACACACACACACACACACACACACATATATATATACATAAATACATAAATATATATATATATATATATATATAAACCTAGAGAGCCAGACAAACCTACTAAGGTTTCACCTGAGCGGATCGTCAGGGAAGGCCGGCTAACAAGGTAAAAAAAGGGAACGGAATATACTCGCATCGGACTATTATTCTCTGGGCCTTGAACTCGTATGCTGGACGATTATTTCCGGTTAACGGACATGTTCTTGTTTCTTTCTCTTTTTTTTTACACCTTTTTTTCCCCTTTGGTATTGGCTTGTTTAATTGCAAATCAACACACCGACGGTTTTCCGGGCGAGTATAATTTCTTATACTTATAAGATTTCTATTAATAATAATAATAATAATAATAATAATATATATATATATATATATATATATATTACAAAGAATTAGTCATACAAAGAATAAATCAGTTATAAACAAGTTAATGTAATTAAGTGGCGAATTTACTTCGCTAACAGATTTAATAAAGCATTAACATACTAAATACAGATTTATATGACGACTTCTTTGTAATATTAATTATACTTCACCATTTAATAGATTTAAAAGGACTGACCTGCAGTAAAAGATTTCGGGAAAACTTCTGGGACAGTGCTCTAATTATTGGACAATTTGGTCATAAACACTTACAACAAAAAAGAATCGTGGAATTGCGATATTACTTTATTTCAAAATAAAACTCTAGCGTTGGGACACTGCACGCTTCAAAATTTTGTAACTGTTGTAATGTATTACGTATATTTTCGTCTCAGTAGTCACCTGAATTTACCTGAAAAGGAAAAATAATATCCATGCCTGATGATGATGAGGATGATGATAAGAATTATCGAAAGTACTAGCATATCTACGGAACTTATAGAATATCTAATTCATTTTACAATTTTTAAAAACAAGGATCACGTCATTCAGTGAGTGGTTAGTAGATTAATGCTTTATTAACTCTGTTAGTAAAGTGAATTCGCCATTAATTACCTTGACTTTATTGAATTATTCTTCGTATAACTACTACTCTGTAATAATAATTATACTGCAACATTTAATATATAGATACATACATACGTACATACATATGAAGAAATATAGTTTTAAGGTGCGCTATATTTATGGAATGAAGTGCTCAATATCAGAGACAGAGCTTATATAAATATATAAATATAAAAGTGAACATTGAAGTCAAAACTCCGAAGCGACTGGCTGTCTCATGCTAGGAGCAATCGTCAGGCCAAACATGAAACAGCCTGTCAATGTTCACATTTTATTTATAATTACAGAACACACACATAATATATATATATATATATATATATATATATATATATATATATATATATATAAAAGTATATAATTGGTATACACGGAATGAATTCCAATAACCAACAATTACTATTCTTAAAAGAGTGCTCAATACAAAGTAGAGCAGATATAATTATTTTTATAAAAAAATTTATAACATAAGTATGTTTTTCAAATTTATAACATAAGTATTGTTTTTCAATGAAGAAATGAATTGAATAAACATATATATTTTTTTCTTTTCTCAATAATTTTGTAGTTTTTAAACTTAATAGTGATTAAATTTGGATTTTAAAAATTGCCAGTTTTTAATTTTAATATTAAATTTTATCATATAAATTTATAATTATTAGTTAGTAAAATTATTTTTAATATTACACGTATTTAAAGATCTAAATAGCTATAATAGCAGGATTTTGTTGTCAAGCTTTTGAATCTTTCTGTACTTCGGTTTTGATTGGTTATTCTAGCTTTTGTAACAATGCTCCCCCTAGTGTAGGATCGTTAATTAATCTGAAACTTTTAAAACCATTTATTTTCTTTTCAACACCATCACTTGATAAGACACAGAGTGTGTTGAAACAAAATGGCTATTTTTGTAGTGATTTTATAACATACTTATGTTATAAATTTTTTTATAAAAATAATTATATATATATATATATATATATTCCCAATTCTACAATATCTGCTTGTTGCTTGGTTTTCAGATTTGAAAGAAGGATTGGAAGAAAATCGAGAAAGAAAGAAAGAACAGAAAAGAAGAAGAAAGAAAGAAAGAATGAAAGAAAGAAATAAAGAAAAGAGGAACAGAAAAGAAAGAAACAAAGAAGAAACAGAAAAGAAAGAAAGAAAGAAAGAAAGAAAGAAAGAAAGAAAAGCAAGAAATAAACAATGAAAATAAACAAATAAAAAAGAAATAAATAAATTAGAGAAAAGAAAGAACAGAAAAGATTAAAGAAATAGTCAGGCCGATTGACGAATGACGATTGCGCCTAGCATGAAACAGCCTGTCGCCTCTGTGTTTTGATGTTAATATTCACTTTTATATTCATATTTACATACATACATAGATACATACACACACATATATATATATATATATATATATATATATATATATATATATATATACCACACCTTAGGTTAACTTATGCCTCACAAGTAATCGTGACCGAGGGTATGCTAACCTTGTTTAAAAACATTGATCACACCAGATTTCAGATTCCAGCCCGATCGATTTGTACAAATTCAATGGGTGATGGGTAATGTGCCAAGTCATAATTTTCTACATTTTGTCCCCTTTTTTTTGAGCCGAGGATCAATGCCTTGTTGAAAGTTGATTTTTTTCCAGTTATATTTAAACCAGATGGCATAGTATGTCTTTGCAAAATCGAATGACATTGTTTTGTTTTTGTTTTTTTATGATTCCCTTGTCCCGAATCAAATCTCCAGTCCTTTTGGTAATCTCAAAAAGTCTACTGAGGGTTTAATGGTTTAAACAAAATATTTCACCTAAAAAACAGTCATATTTTAGCAAATTGTAATAAAGAAAAACGAATCCAAACATAAAATTTTTGATAATAAGAGGAGCGAAACATATAAATGCGAATACAATTGAGTTACTGAAATTTTTAAACTAAAAACCAAACAAATAAAAAATCATTTTGAGATATCTTGTATTGAGTCCTTTTTTAATTTAATGTTATGACAGTTTGAATTTACATTGTTTTCGTTCTTTTACATTTGTGTATATATATATATATATGTGTGTGTGTGTGTGTGTGCGTGTGTGTGTGTGTATGTTTGTGTGTGTCTGTGTGTGTCTCTGTGTGTGTGTGTGTGTGTGTGTGTGTGTGTGTGTGTGTGTGTGTGTGAGTCAAACAAAATACAAGTGTATGATATTTGAGTTTTTTGAATTTGTTTCCCCTATTGAGAGGAATTTGGTTGATTTTGAACTTTTTAAATCATTATATTCTGCAAACAACACCATCACTTGACAAGACACCAGAAGAGTTGAAACAAAATGGCTATTTTTGTTGTGATGTTATAACATGCTTATGCTATAATTTTGAATAAATACTATATATATATATATACTAAATATAAATATATATATATATATATATATATATATATATATATATATATATATATATATATATATATATATATATATAT
>CAHIKZ030005131.1:1292500-1322500 GCA_903632075.3 Acanthosepion pharaonis
ATGCCTAGCTTTTTTTTTTATTATATATATATATATATATATATATATATATATATATATATATATATATATATATATATATATATATATATATATATTTTTAGTTTTTAAGTATGCTATATTTATGGTTTAAAGTGCTCAATATCAGGCATAGAACATCGTTAAACATAAACGTGGACATTGAACTCAACAATGAGCTTCAAAAATCAATTCATGCTTAAAATCTTCATGGAAGAAACGGATTGTTACCTCTAGGTTTTAACTGTAATTACCACTTTCATATATAATGTCTACCACTTTCATATATATATATATATATATATATATATATATATATATATATATATATATATATGTGTGTGTGTGTGTGTCTGTGTGTGTGTGTGTGTGTGTGTGTGTGTGTGTGTGTGTGTGTGTATTCGGTGCGATGGGCATATTGTCATCATATTATATTTTTAATTTCTTTAATGTTAAAATGATATATCAGTATTATTGTCTTTTTTGCGTAGTTTAGTCGACAATTTATCCATTGCAACCTGTATAGATGGAGATTTTGATATTGATAATATATATATATAACAGATTTAATGTTTAGTATAGAGCAGTGTGAGATAGGCAAGAAGTAAGGCATGTAGCAACATCAGCACGGCAAAGGGCACTTCTTCAAAGGCTAGGAAGGGCAAAAATATTTTAAGTCAAGTGATAGCGATTGCTGTATATGTCGTACGATTTTTGAATCAAACACGGGCAATGCCGGGTCATGCTGATGATAGTATATATATATATATATATATATATATATATATATATATATATATATATGTGTGTGTGTGTGTGTGTGTGTGTGTGTGTGTGTGTGTATTCGATACTTTCTTTAACCAACAAGAATACGTGTATACAGATATTTTATTTCTCCATAATAAATCAATTATATTTTCTGATCGGAAATAGTTTTATTTCTTCAAAAGTTATTTTCAGTGGATACCCATATTTGAGTAGACGTTGTTTTTTTACTTTAGACTTTATTTATTACTCCTACCTACATAATTTACAGCCTTTCTAACGACTTAGTTGCATGTGGACACTTTAAATTTTGATGCTTACCTCAGGCTGTAAGTATGACAAAATAGTAATTTATAACCATTTTTCATATATATATATATATATATATATATATATATATATATGGTGGACTCTCCTGTTGTGTTCGACGTATGAGGGTCAAGCAGCTCAGTTCCGAGGAACTGACAGCCCAGACACCAGCACATATGATTTCATTATAGTGATGTAGGCTTGTGCTGATCAAACCATACTTTTTTGAAGTACCGAATACAAAGACTTTGTAGCACTTCTTGCCACAAGGTCCCTAAACGACCCTCCGCAGTTTTTGAATTAAGGGTTTTCCTTCTCCTACATCAGACATCATTCAAGGCTATAGAATCCAGTCTGTCCTGCTATTTACCCATAGATGGAGGGGAGGAAGAGGATTAATACCTTTCCCAAAGTTATTAGCAGGTAATTGAATGTAATGGACTCGACTGTAATTCGAACTCGGCTACCTGATTCCTCAATCCGAGCCGCTATCCTCTCTCTCTCTCTCTCTCTCTCTCTCTCTCTATATATATATATATATATATATATATATATATATATATATATATATATATATATATATAGTTTATGAAAAACTAGTTAATCCGTATGGGTAACCCCAAGGAAGATAAAATCCAGAGAGCTCAATGTAAATCCAGAGCAAATAATTTAAATAAAAACAGACCAATTTAAGGTTCCATGTAACAAATTATTTCACCACAGCCCGGATCATCAGACTTTACTTCCAAAGGTTGAAACAAAATGAAAAAAAATTTTTTCTTTTCATTTTTTGTTTCAACCTTTGAAGTAAAATCTGATGTTTTTATTTAAAATATGTTTTAATATATATATATATATATATATATATATATATATTAGTTTTATTCCACAAGGTTGTTTTTAGTTTGTGAGCTTCTTCTGCGACCATATTAGCTAAAGCATCTCCAGCACTCCCTATCTCATTGCTTCCTCCAGCTCTGACAGAAGTTTGGATATAGCCTGATCTTTTCTGAAGTTGCCCAATAGAAAATGCATTGATCATGTCAGTTAGCGAAATAGGTGCAGCAATTTGGAAGGAGTAATAATTCTGCTATCTGGAGATTTCAGACCAACACTCCCTGTTGTCAAACGAGAAAAAAGCTGCAGATGAGATAGTTGCCTGCCTGAAAATTTCTTATCTGTTGGATCAGACTGAAAGACGCTTTTTGACAACAAATTTCAGAGCGGAACTCAATGGAGACGGTACAGCAAAGGAACTTAGTGAACTCCTTTCAAAAATAAAGAAATCTCACATGATCAAAATGGACAAATCAGCTTTCCTAAATATTTCGGCATTCTAGTCGAGAGCATTGAGGAATTCTTAAATTATACCTCAATATAGCAGATAACTTGAAGAATACAGATTGGTTGTGTGAGAGAACAATTTTGGCTCCAAGAAATGAAACAGTACAGATCATCAATCGGAAGACATACCTATCCATTGATACAACTCTGGATCCAGTTGAAGCAGATATCTTTCTTATTGAATTTTAGAATTCTTTGAATCTTTCAGGAATGCCATCACACAAGTTGGTATCAAAACAAGGAGTACCATTAATGCTGCTAAGAAATCCTGATACTCCAAATTTATGTAATGGTACACATCATATTTATTGAAGAAAATGTTATGTCACTTATTGCAAGCTCTTATTATAACTCGTCAAGGGAAAAGAGAGACTGTAATGATTCCAAGAATTTCATTGATTCCAGCAGATATTTCTTTTGATTTTAAACAATTGCAATTCCCAGTCTGAATAAGTTTTGTAATGACGATTAATAAATCATAAGGTCAATCAATGAATGTTACTGGACTTCACCTTATGCAACCTTGCATTTCGCATGTTGCCTGCTCTAGAGTAAGAAATGGAAGGAATTTATTGATACCAAATAAAAACAAAAACTGTAATTTATCTTGCTGTATTAGAGTATGAATTATTTAAGAAAAAAATTTTATTTTGATTTCAATGTTTTCTCCATTATGTTTTTCATTCATGCAAATACATGTATTTTCTTTCTGTCTACACCTGTTAAATGATATTCAGTTTCACCATGTTTCATTTGTATAAAAATGGCTACAATACTAATGTTTAACTATCTGAATAAATACAAATGTTTTCTTCATCTTTACTACCAATTTATGAATGAAATGCTCATTTGAATGTTACGTTTCCAAAATTTCTAGTGAATATATCTTACTCTACGAAGTGATAGCGAGCGCGTAAAACCTGCTAGTATATATATATATATGTGTGTGTGTGTGTGTGTGTGCGTGCGTGTGTGTGTGTCTACCTGTGTGTGTATTGATATAGTAGGAAAGAACTGTTAGATTGATGATCCGAAGTTCTTTAGCGTTTTAGTGTTTATTTTTAAAAACAGTGCTCGAAACAGAAATAGAGCCTAGATTATAATTATTTCTTAAAAAATATGATTCCATCGCGACACAGAAATTACTATATATGGAATGGACATTTTATTAATCCGACAGATTTTTATCACTTTAAGCGTTAATTTTGGTCGATACATGAAAATAAATATGATTCCATCGCTACATAATTGAAATGGAAGTTTTTAGCCTCTGTTTTTAAAACATGGTAATTCTTATGTAGCGATGAAATCATATTTTAGAATAATAATTATAACATATATATATATATATATATATATATATATATATATATATATATATTCGATGCGATGAGAACGGAAGTAATATATAAATTCCAACTTTCACAGCATTAATCCAAGAGAGGGCTTGATACCGACAGTAGAGTGATAATTATTTATTTATTATAATTTTATCATATAGACAAAACCATTTTACTCACTACAAAGATGCAACTTGGTTTCAGTGTATTTCAACTGCACTTCGACGGGTGAAAATCGAAAATGATTATGAACAATCCTGCTTGTAGGCAAGCCGTATATGAAACGTCACTTTCATTTTTTTATTTGTTTGAGAAGAAAAATATACATAAAAAAATAGGTGACGGAGTGAAACAATGTTGCTTGTTGATAGCAGTTTGGCGAAGAATAGTTTGGTTGTTTAATGTTGACTGGGCTGTGGAAATTTTTTTTCCCGATAAACACCGGTCAAAAGTTTAGGCACATTATCTCACAAGCGTCGTAAGGGTGAGATGTAAGGAAGGAAAGATGGAGATAGGGAATAGTATTACGTTTAAGTAGGTAAAAATTGTGTCAATAGTTCTAGTTAGTAATTGGGAATGTTAGCTTTGGTTTACTATAAAAATTCTAGAGTTGAATTGCATGTATTTATGTTGGGGTTATCACTACTAATTCTGTAATCAATGAATGTGTTTTTAATTTAGAAGTGGTGATTTCCTCTAAAACATGTAAGAATCGCTATTACTTTTTGGTCCTCTTGTCCGATACTTTCTAGATATTTACAGTTTCGTAATTATTTTGGTTCGATATCTCCAGTTCGTAATTCGGATTTTGGCATGAAGAGAAAAAGATAGACTTATATATCTGAAAGCATCGCAGACAACAAAAGAATAAAGGAAGTCGTGGAGAATAATCCCTACTCAACCCCAGTTACCGCACGTTATGGCACCTAGACATTTTTTAAAAATTTAAGTGCAGTACAAGACTAGCGTCGAGATCTCATCAATTTATAGTTAAGCTGGATGGATGTAACCGTAAATTCTATGTGAACATTTTCTTTTCTCACACTTCTCACCTGTGGAAGTCCATTTCGATTCCATGTTTTCTACCCAACTTTAATCTGCAATAATTTAAATGCAATGTCAATCGCTATCTACTCTCCTCCTGGTTTCCTTCTTCTCTACCCGCTCATTGTTAATGTTTCTTTTCTTAATTCTTCCACACACAGTAACCCCTTGCATCTTAGAAGTTTTACTGCTTTCCATGGGATGATACCGATTTAAAAAAAAGAAAAAGCAGAGACAAGACATATAGAGAGGCAGGGATTAGATTTTTTTAAATAAAATCACGGCTATGAAAAATGTAACAACCATATATGCGAATTTAGGCATATCAGCTTCTAATTTAATTAGTGACGGATACTAGATACTTATTTTATATCCACAACTACAAATATTTTAAACGAAATTTTCTGCCTTCAAGTACAAATATTTTAAACGCAATTTCATGCCTTCAACTACAAATATTTTAAAAGTAATTTTATCCATTCAACTACAAATATTTCAAACGAAATTTTATGCCTTCAAATACAAATATTTTAAACAAAATTTTATGCCTTCAACTACAAATATTTTAAACGAAATTTTGTCCCTTCAATACAAATATTTTAAACGAAATTTTATGCCTTCAAATACAAATATTTTAAACGAAATTTTATGTTTTCACCTACAAATATTTTAAACAAAATTTTGTCCCTTCAATACAAATATTTTAAACAAAATTTTATGCCTTCAAATACAAATATTTTAAACGAAATTTTATGTTTTCAACTACAAATATTTTAAACAAAATTTTGTCCCTTCAATAAAAATATTTTAAACGAAATTTTATGCCTTCAAATACAAATATTTTAAACGAAATTTTATGTTTTCAACTACAAATATTTTAAACAAAATTTTGTCCCTTCAATACAAATATTTTAAACGAAATTTTCTGCCTTCAACTACAAATATTTTAAACGAAATTTTGTCCCTTCAATACAAATATTTTAAACGCAATATTATGCCTTCAAATACAAATATTTTAAACGAAATTTTATGCCTTCAACTACAAATATTTTAAATGAAATTTTGTACCTTCAATACAAATATTTTAAACGAAATTTTATGCCTTCAAATATAAATATTTTAAATGCAATTTTCCGCCTTCACCTGCAAATATTTTAAACGAAATTTTCTGCCTTCAACTACAAATATTTTAAACGCAATTTTATGCCTTCAAATACAAATATTTTAAACGAAATTTTCTGCCTTCAACTACAAATATTTTAAACGCAATTTTATGCCTTCAAATACAAATATTTTAAACGAAATTTTCTGCCTTTAAGTACAAATATTTTAAACGAAATTTTCTGCCTTTAAGTACAAATATTTTAAACGCAATTTTCTGCCTTCAACTACAAATATTTTAAACGAAATTTGATTTTGGTATAAACCTATTTTCATTAAGGTAGAACATTATCTTGATGGCTTCAGTATTTTCAAATAATTTTCTCATATTGTTTTCCATGTAGTATTTTATCATACCGGTGCTAAATACATTCACTTAAAATGTGTTTCAACATGACTGCAGTTTGGCATCTTGTACCTTTTCGTTGATCATCATTCTTCAGCAAGTATGAATGCGTCAGGCATGTATAGTCGATTAAATTACTTCATTTTTTCTCCCTTTTCTAGACATTTGTTCCATTCACCTAGAAATGGTTCGATTGTATTTTTTGTTCTTGGTCCATTTTGACAAAAATTCACTTTCAAACGACAGTTGACAAACTACAAAGTGTTGATTTTACACAATCAGAAAGAAGAATTACGTACTTAGATTTTTAAGTAAAATGAAAAGAAATGTTTGCATATACTAAAACAAAATGCATGGTTACTAGTAAAAAAGGCTGGCCAAGGTGTACATTAAATATTGCTGACGTCAAAATTACGTAGGTATATGCATTTAACGATTTGGGTAGCGTGCTCATAGACAACGGAAAGTGTGACAAAGATATTGGATGACAAGAAGGAATAAATTATCATAATGGTACCTTAAAGTGGTCTGTTTTTCTTTAAAATATTAGCTCTGGATTTACATTGAGCTCTCAGGATTTCATCCTCCTTGGGGTTACCCATACGGATTATCAAGTTCTTCATAACTTATATATAATAATATATATATAATAATTTCTATCATATATACATATGTATACATGCGTATATATATATATATATATATATATATATATATATATATATATATGAAAAATATATACGGAAAAAACAAACAAAAATTCAACATGACAAATGATAATGTTAATTATAATTTATGAATATGTCCTGAAGATGGTTTATTAGACCGAAACGTCCGACGTTGACATATTAACATTAAAACAGCATAATTGCATATAAGGATTTTTGTTTGTTTTTTCCGAATATATTTTTCTTCATACTGTCGGATCTATATCCATATATATATATATATATATATATATATATATATATATATATATATGATAGAAATTATTAGGAGGATTTGAGTTAATCATAATTAAGTAATTCATCGAGTCTAGAAGAAACCTCAACAGAATGCAGAAAGCATTGGTCGGCAGTGCGCATCCACTACCGAGAATTGAAACCCGGACAGGTACGTTATCAGGCAAACGTCATAAGCTTTCTTACATTTTTTTTAAAGCAATTCACCCCAAGCAAGGCGGGGGGGGGGCACTAGTACGCAAGGGGTTACAGAGTGTTGATAACTAGAGTAAAGAGGTGTGTTTGAGGAGAGAATAAAGAGAAGGACAGAGAACAAGATCAAACCCTCAGAAGATGTCGATTGACATTACACTTGAAGATTAGTTGAAGATTATACTTATCAGGGAAGCAAGTGGGAGGAAGGGAGTTCCACAAACGGGAAGTGTCTTATTAAAAATGGTTTTAAATAATAAGCCTTCACCCATAATACGCACCCCTAAAATTGTGCTGAAAGTATGGAAAAATGCTTCCACTCATTCATAATACGCACCTCTTGTCTTGGTAATTGTAACTCTCAAATTTCGTTACGACCAGCGTTTTCTACTCTTATTAAAAATCGTTTTAAACAAAGAATAATATTATTCTAATTTAGTTTTGTGATAATTCTTATTTTATTTTACAAATTGTAAGTATTGTTAGGTACATATGATTGTATTTGACATTTTTATGGGGTCGCAATCGCCGAATGTTAATGTCAAATTTTCGTGTGTTTGTTGTGAGTAGTCATTTCACAATTGAAATCGACTGATGAAATGGCAACTTTTTAATGATTTTTGTAGCTGTGTATAATACGCACCCCTACTTTTGCTTATTACTTCTTTTAGAAAAATGCGTATCATACATGGGTAATTAAGGTAATATATCTAAATAGACATATACATATTCGTATATAGGACTCATATATTTAATTTCAGCGTTACACGCTATATACACACACAGTGTATATATGTGTGTGTGTGTAATTGCGTGTGTGGGTGTGATTTCGAACACAGTACTTAACACCTTATTTGAAAATTATAAAAATACAATAAAAAGTTAAATAACTAATCCCTGTCGGTAATATATACAACACCATGTAAACAGACGCGGTTCTGTACGTAAACAACTTGTACGTTAAGAAAACAATTCTAAAAAAACAAACCGCTACCTAAATCCGCCTACACACACATATCTATCTATCTATCTATCTATCTATATATATATATGTGTGTGTGTGTGTTAGTAGTTGTTTTTATTATTTTATTTACACGTCCGTTGTGTATGTATGAGCGTGCGCGCGTTAAGAAATCATACAGTTTCGGAAAACACAGAAGCAACATTCGCAGCCAACTGAAGACACCTATCTTAGACGCTTGAAAACAAATAATTTAACACCAATACAGACGTTGATCCCTTAAGATAACTCACAAATGGTTTTTCTTTTTGTTCCACTGATCTAATATCCTGAAATTCCATTCGGCATCAACACATAAACGGTTACCTTGTTTCGTTGAAGAAAAAAAAAAAACTACATTTGACACATTCTGTTTCTTTCGACCACTTTACACCATTCTTTTGTTGTTATTCAGTGGTCGCAATTCGGTTTTCTTATCGTCCTCTGCTCGATGATTAATATATATATATATATATATATATATATATATATATATATATATATATATATATATATATATATATATTTAGGCAGCAATCCTTCTTTCATGCACATTTCATTGAATACGATAGACAAAGGTGTTTTTATTTAGTTTTTATACAATTTCTCATGCGATTTAATATTTTTTCGGATGATAAATTGTATAAAAACTGTCCGAATATATGTGTGTGTGCGCGCGAGTCTGTGTGAGTGTATATATATATATATATATATATATATATATATATATATATATATATATATATATATATATATTCTCATTTATACATCTGTATGTATATATGGATCTATAAAATCATGTGTATATATGTCTCAATATATATATATATATATATATATATATATATATATATATATATATATTATCATTATTATTATTTAAAAAGTTACAAAAATATGTCACGAAAAGATTAAATCCTTAAAGAATCATAACAAACATTTATGTTGTCGTCAATAAATTTGCGTCGCATTTTTTTTACTTTTGTTAATCTGATACAAGGTCCAAGAGTCCCTCAAGAAAGAGTTCCACATTTATTATAGTTTATATTTAAGCGTATTACGTTAATGACAACCGCGTTTATATGTTTGCATGTTTTGTATAATACTACCGCATCTGGTCTGTTGCTTCTATTATATATTATGAGCTGGATAAAATACAAAGAAGAATTTGCAATGGCGTTTCCTCGCATCTCAGCTCCAGTAACTTAACCACAGCCTTAACGGAGCTTAATATTTTCATGTTAATATTTCTGGGGGTCTTTCCTACTTAATACCTACCGCCTGTCTGAATTTATTATATAAATGAAATAAACCTCAAAAACTCAAAATGTTTTTAACCAATATTTGTCAAATTTAAACACAACCAGTTCCATCCTTAGTAAAATATTTCATTAAATTTTCTGCCATTTTAATGGATAGTTTTTAAGATATTTGAAATTTACGAAAATACACTGACTGAAGTTATTATGCAAATTAAACTAATATTAGGTAAAGACATTTTAAACTTAATGAAAACTTCTTTTTTTTCTTTTTGTCCATAATATGTTAAAACATGGGTAAAAGGAATGGATGAAATAAGAATGTTTTTGAGTGGGGTAATATCCACATTGGAGATATCAAAGCAGCATTGCAGAGATTATCTAATGATAAAGAAGGCTGTTGAAAATATAAGTAAGTTGAGAATTCGAAGCAAAGGAAAATGATTTAAGAACTTGCTTCCTCGAGATAAACGTAAATTAAAGCGAGTTATAGCGAAACAATCAATTTTGACCAATGCTCAGATCTTTGAAAAGGCTGGAATTGAAGAAGTCAGAAGAATACTTTGTGAAATGGCATCTGTAAAAAAATATAACCTAAGCATCATCTTACCAAAGCAAATATTTTAAAGCGTCAAAATTGCGCAAAGAAATACATGAAAATTGACTTTTCTAAAATAATTTTCAAGGAGGAATATCGAATGGCATTTGATGGACGTGATAGATTGGCCAAAGAACGGAATTTATCTAATTTAGACGTGTTTGTGGCTAAAAGACGACAACAAGCAGGCAGTAGTCTTATGATATAGGCTGGAATTGTCGATCAAACCATTACTCGACCCTTTAAATTCGATGAAGGAGTAAAATTGAGCAGTGCTAACTATTGTGATTTTATGAAAAAGATTTTCTTTGTATGGTACAACTCCAAGCCTCGAAATTTCAAAATGATGTGTGTATTTATGAATGAAAATACTCCTTCACATGTATCTAAGATTACTTGTGAATTCTTTGAGTATAAAAGATTTACAGAAGAGAAGATAATGAAATGGCCACCATCAACTCTTGACTTGGATCCGATCGAAAGTATATGGTCAATTGTGATGAAGTTACATAAAGGTGGCAAAAAATATTACAACAAACCAGACCTATGGGAAGTAATTAAATCTACCATGTCGGAAATGGAACTTGCTGAAGTAAAAAATTAACAAAGTCAATAGATAATAGATTAATGGCTTAACAGCCATTAATCTATTATCTATTGACTTTGTTAAGAAGAGTCACTATATTAAAATGTAAAAGTTTCAAAAAAATATATCCTGTGTTTGTTCTTTGTTCTGTTATTGGTATTGATGATTTTTTGATGATTTCATTAATTTTTTATTGAAGTAAAATGTGATTCTTTGGTTTTGCCTAATAAATTCAAAACGGCTTTTTTTTTAGAATATGTCAAATAACTTCAATAAATTCAATTAAACAAATTTAGTGAAACTTTAGGCTTAATGATTTCAGTCTACATATTTAAAGATTCATATATGAAGACATTTTAATAATAGTAAGGACTGAACAAAATATGCTATTATTTTGGACGGCCTGGGTAAACTAGTATATTTATATATTTAAAGACTCACATGTGAAAATCTTCTAATAATAGTAAGGACTTAACAAAATATGCCATCATTTTGGACGGCCTGGGTAAACTAGTAATTTATATATTTAAAGACTCACATGTGAAAATCTTCTAATAATAGTAAGGACTTAACAAAATATGCCATCATTTTGGACGGCCTGGGTAAACTAGTATATTTATATATTTAAAGACTCACATGTGAAAATCTTTAATAATAGTAAAGACTGAACAAAATATATCATTTTTGGGTAAAAGTATATTTATATATTTAAAGACTCACATGTGAAAATCTTCTAATATTAGTAAGGACTTAACAAAATATGCCATCATTTTGGACGGCCTGGGTAAACTAGTATATTTATATATTTAAAGACTCACATATGAAAACCTTTTAATAATAGTAAGGACTTAACAAAATATGCCATCATTTTGGACGGCCTGGGTAAACTCGTATATTTATAGATTTAAAGACTCACATATGAAAACCTTTTAATAATAGTAAGGACTTAACAAAATATGCCATCATTTTGGACGGCCTGGGTAAAATAGTATATTTATATATTTAAAGACTCAAATGTGAAAATCTTCTAATAATAGTAAGGACTTAACAAAATATGCCATCATTTTGGACGGCCTGGGTAAACTCGTATATTTATATATTTGAAGACTCACATATGAAAACCTTTTAATAATGTAAGGACTTAACAAAATATGCCATCAACGGCCTGGGTAAACTTTATATTTATATATTTAAAGACTCACATGTGAAAACTAAGGACTGAAGAAAATATGCTATCATTTTGGACGGCCTGGGTAAACTAGTATATTTATATATTTAAAGACTCACATGTGAAACCTTTTAATAATAGTAAGGACTGAACAAAATATGCCATCATTTTGGGCGGCCTGGGTAAACGAGTATATTTATATATTTAAAGACTCACATGTGAAAATCTTCTAATATTAGTAAGGACTTAACAAAATATGCTATCATTTTGGACGGCCTGGGTAAACTAGTATATTTATATATTTAAAGACTCACATGTGAAACCTAATTATATTAAATTGTTAACAAAATATACAGTCATTTTTTTTCGTAATGGCTAAATGATTGTTCTAATAAAATGACCGAATAGTCAATATGTTTCCCTTAGGACGCCATATGTTCGATTGACTAACAAGTCGCAAACAGTTTATATGATTTGCTTAATAACTTCAGACAGTATGTAGACTATATTAAATTAAGCACAGGACTAGTTTGGCGGCAAGGTTTGATCATCTTACTGTTGGCTAGATGGCCAGATGGCTAGATGGCTAGATGTAACCGGAAGTTCTACGCAAAAAGTTTCCTTTCTCGCGCTTCTCCCTTCCGGAATTCTCTTTTGCCTTCTTGCTTCCCAGACAACTTTAATCTTCAAATATATAAATGCAGTATCAATCGTTATCATCTGTCTTCTTCATTCCCGTCCTTTTTGTTTTTTTCTCTCCTTAATAGTGTTTTCTTTTTCCTATATTATCACACACACAGTAACACCTTGCGTCTTAATGGCTTTATTGCCTTGCAAATCAAAATTGGCGTTAAACTAAAAAATGTTTTATTAAGTTTTTGTTTACCTATTTTCGAATGCTTCAGTCATTATCAATGATGGGTGTTTTCAGTATAGTGGATAATCAGTTATGTCCGATGCGTAATACACGCTTATGCGATCATGTATTTTCCCGTACATGACTGACGAGGCAGATTTTTTTCCCACAGTAGGTTGCCAATTCTTTCTGTGGTAGACCGGTTGTAATCCAAGGCTATAGAACCCGGTCACTTCTGCTATTTGCCCATAGCTTAGCGTGGGGGAAAATGATGATTCATAACTTTCCCAAGGGTATTAGCACGTAAGGGAATGTAATGGATTCGACTAGAATTCGAACTCGGCTCTCCGATTCAGTTATGTGCCATGCGTGATACACGCTTAGGAGATCATATATCTTTCGATATATGACTGACGAGGCAGATTTTTTTCCCGTAGGTTGCCATTCGGTTGTAGACTAGTTGCCATCCAAGGCTATAGAATCCGGTCTGTTCTGCTATTTGCCCATAGCTGGGGGGAGAAGAAGAAGGTTCATACTTTGCACAAGGATATTAGCACGTAAGTGAATGTAATGGATTCGACTGGATCTCGAACTCGGCTCGTCGATTCAGTTATATGCCATGCGTGATACACGCTTCGGCGATCCTGTATCGAAAGATACATGACTGACGAGGCAGATTTTTCCCGCATTGGGTTGCTATTTCTTTCTACGGTAAGCCGGTTGCCATCCAAGTCTATAGAACCCGGTCTGTCCTGCTATAGCTGGGGGTGGGGAGAAGATGACGAATCATACCTTTCCCAAGGGTATTAGCACGTAAGTGAATGTAACAGATCTGACTGGAAATCGAACTCGGCTCTCCGATTCTTCAATGCAAGTCGCTATCCATTACTCCACCGTAGATAATATCGTACAAATATATTGCACCCACTGCAAGGAAAGACACAATATTCTAGAAGACACTTTTATACAAAAGAAAGATGACATGTTAAATATTTTTTTTTTATTACAGGAGAGGCTTGAAGTGTGTAAAAAATATTTGATGCTGGAAATAACCGGGAACGTTTTACGCTTCTGTTATCTGAAAGTTTTGTTGAATCATTATTCTTAAGGTAATGACGGAATAAACTCATTGCGATGGCTAACGACTATGAAGTCCACGTAGAAATTCCCCTTTTGCATGGTTAAATATTTGGGTTCATCATAACTATGAACGCAAGTCATTATTTAAAGAAGTATGAGAATACAAACGTATAGATTTAATATTGACCATTTCACTGAAGCAGACGTTAAATACATGAGAGCTTTATCTCTTACTCTTGGCAATAACGTTTGATTTCTTTCGCTGAAACCAAACAATATCACTGATATATGTCTTTTCCGTTTTTCTGGTGATCCCAACGAGATAGTCCATTCTTTATGACGTATTGGCAGGGCGTTCCTTTTTTTCATTCCTTATTTTCTTTCTTTGTTTTTTGTTTCCTTCTTTCACTTTTTCTTTCTTTCTTTCTTTCTTTCTTTCTTTCTTTCTTTTTTCTTTCTTTTTCTTTCTTTCTTTCATTATACCTTCCTATCTTTCTGTCTTTCCTTTCTTTCTTTCTTTTTTTTCTTTCTTTTTGTCTTTCGTTTTTCTTTCTTTCTTTCTTTCTTTCTTTCTTTCTTTCTTTCTTTCTTTACAACTTTTTTCTGTCTTTCTTTCATTCATTCATTATACCTTCCTTTCTGGCTGTATTTTATTTCTTTCTGTCTTTCTTTCTTTCTTTCTTTCTTTCATTATCTGTTCCTTTCTTTCTGTCTTTTCTTTCTTTCTTTTTTCTTTCTTTTTTCTTTCTTTATTTCATTATACCTTCCTTTCTTTCGGTCTCTTCTTTCTTTCATTATAACTTTTTTTCTTTTCGTCTTTTCATCTTTTCTTTATTTATTTTCTTTCAATTTTCTTTCTTTCTTTCATTATACCTTCCTTTCTTTCTGTCACTTCTTTCTTTCATTATAACTTCCTTTCTTTTCGTCTTTTCGTCTTTTCTTTCTTTCTTTCTTTTTTTTTTCTTTCTTTCTTTCTTTCTTTCTTTCTTTCATTATACCTTCCTTTCATTCTGTCTCTACTTTCTTTCATTAATTTCCTTTGTTTTCATCTTTTCGTCTTTTCTTTCTTCCATTCTTCTTTCTTTCTTTCTTTCTTTCTTTCATTATACCTTCCATACTTTCTTTCTTTCTTTTTTCTTTCTCTCTTTTTTCTTTCTTTCTTTCATTATACCTTCGTTTCTGTCTATTTTTCTTTCTCTTTTCTTTCTTTCTTTCATTATACCTTCCTTTCTTTCTGTCTCTTCTTTCTTTCATTATAGCTTCCTTTCATTTCGTCTTTTCGTCTTTTCTTTCTTTGTTTTTTCTTTCTTTCTTTTTTTTTTCGTCTTTTTTTCTTTTACCTTCCTTTCTTTCTGTCTTTTCTTTCTTTTGTCTTTCTTTCTTTCTTTCATTATACCTTCCTTTCTGTCTATTGTTCTTTCTTTTTCTTTCTTTCTTTCATTATATCTTCCTTTTTTTCTGTCTCTTTCTTTCTTTTATTATAACATCCTTTCTTTTCGTATTTTCTTTCTTTCTTTCTTTCTTCTTTCTTTCTTTCATTATACCTTCCTTTCTTTCTGTCCCGTCTTTATTTCCTTTGTAACTTCCTTTCTTTTCGTCTTTTCGTCTTTTCTTTCTTTCTTTTTTCTTTCTTTATTCTTTTTTTCTTTCATTATACCTTCCTTTCTTTCTGTCTCTTCTTTCTTTCATTATAACTTCCATTCATGTCGTCTTTTCGTCTTTTCTTTCTTTCTTTCTTTCTTTCTTTCTTTGTTTCTTTCATTATACCTTCCTTTCTTTCTCTCTTTTCTTTCTTTTGTCTTTCTTTCTTTTTTCTTTCCTTCTTTCATTATACCTTCCTTTCAGTCTATTGTTCTTTCTTTTTCTTTCTTTATTTCATTATATCTTCCTTTTTTCTGTCTCTTTCTTTCTTTTATTATAACATCCTTTCTTTTCGTCTTTTCTTCTTTTCTTTCTTTCTTTTTTCTTTCTTTCTTCTTTCTTCCTTTCATTATACCGTCCTTTCTTTCTGTCTTTTCTTTCTTTATTTTTTCTTTCTTTCTTTTTTCTTTCTTTCTTTCTGTCTTTTCTTTCTTTTTTCTTTCTTTCTTTTTTCTTTCTTTCATTATACCTTCATTTCTGTCTATTTTTCTTTATTTTTTCTTACTTTATTTTATTGTACCTTCCTTTCTTTCTGTCTCATTTTTCTTTTATTATAACTTCCTTTCTTTTCGTCTTTTTGTCTTTTCTTTCTTTCTTTCCTTCTTTCTTTCATTATACCTTCTTTTCTTTCTGTCTTTTCTTTCTTTGTTTTTCTTCCTTTCTTTTTTCTTTCTTTCTTTCATTATACCTTCCTTTCTCTCTATTTTTCTTTCTTTTGTCTTTCTTAATTTCATTATACCTTCCTTTCTTTCTGTCTCTTCTTTCTTTCATTATACCTTCCTTTCTTTTCGACTTTTCGTTTTTTCTTTCTCTTTTTTTCTTTCTTTCTTTCTTTCTTTCTTTCTTTCTTTCATTATACCTTCCTTTCTTTCTGTCTTTTCTTTCTTTTTTCTTTCTTTCTTTTTTCTTTCTTTCTTTCATTATACCTTCCTTTCTTTCTGTCTCTTCTTTATTTCATTATAACTTCCTGTCTTTTCGTCTTCTATTTCTTTTTTCTTTCTTTCTTCTTTGTTTCTTTCTTTATACCGTGCTTTCTTTCTGTCTTTTCTTTCTTTTTTCTTTCTTTATTCTTTTTTTCTTTCATTATACCTTCCTTTCTTTCTGTCTCTTCTTTCTTTCATTATAACTTCCATTCATGTCGTCTTTTCGTCTTTTCTTTCTTTCTTTCTTTCTTTCTTTCTTTCTTTCTTTCTTTGTTTCTTTTCATTATCCTTTCTTTCTTTCTCTCTTTTCTTTCTTTTGTCTTTCTTTCTTTTTTCTTTCCTTCTTTCATTATACCTTCCTTTCAGTCTATTGTTCTTTCTTTTTCTTTCTCTCTTTCATTATATCTTCCTTTCTTTCTGTCTCTTTCTTTCTTTTATTATAACATCCTTTCTTTTCGTATTTTCTTTCTTTCTTTCTTTTTTCTTTCTTTCTTTCATTATACCTTCCTTTCTTTCTGTCTCTTCTTTATTTCATTATAACTTCCTGTCTTTTCGTCTTCTATTTCTTTTTCTTTCTTTCTTCTTTTTGTTTCTTTCTTTTATACCGTGCTTTCTTTCTGTCTTTTCTTTTCTTTTTTTCTTTCTTTATTCTTTTTTTCTTTCATTATACCTTCCTTTCTTTCTGTCTCTTCTTTCTTTCATTATAACTTCCATTCATGTCGTCTTTTCGTCTTTTCTTTCTTTCTTTCTTTCTTTCTTCTTTCTTTCTTTCATTATACCTTCCTTTCTTTCTGTCTCTTCTTTCTTTCATTATAACTTCCTTTCTTTTGGTTTTTTCTTTCTTTCTTTCTTTCTTTTTCTTTCCTTCTTTTTTCTTTCTTTTTTTCATTATACCTTCCTTTCTGCCTATTTTTCTTTCTTTATTCTTTCTTTCTTTCATTATACCTTCCTTTCTTTCTGTCTCTTCTTTCTTTCTATTTTCTTTCTTACTTTTTCCTTTCTTTCTTTCATTATACCTTCCTTTCTTTCTGTCTCTTCTGTCTTTCATTTTAACTTCCTTTCTTTTCGTCTTTTCTTTCTTTTTTTCTTTCTTTTTTCTTTCTTTTTTCTTTCTTTCTTTCATTATACCTTTCCTTTCTTTCTATCTTTTCTTTCTTTTTTTTCTATCTATGAGGTATTGGCAGGGAATCTCTTTCATTTTTTTTGTTCCTTTATTGTTTTCTTTCTTGATTTTTTTTCATTCATTTGGTTTTCTTTTCTTCCTTTATTTTATTCTGTCTTCCTTTCTTTCATCTCTTTCTTTTTTTGTTTCTCCCTCCTACCCTTCCTTCCTTCCCTCCCTTCCTTTCTCTATCTATCTCTTGCTATCTATATATGACCCGTTTTTTTCTGTCCTTTTTTGTTTCTTTCATATTTTTGACTTTTCTTTTTCTGACTGAAACTAAAACTGTTTCTCTGATATGTATTTTTCCGTTTTTCCTCGCGACCAAAATAGAATAGTCCATTAATAATGAGATATTGGCGCGACGTATCGGACGTACTAACTAACTGATTAACTAAGGAACTAAGTGACAGGCAGTAATATAATATGGTTCGTGGAAAATACAACGTCAATATTTGATATATTCTTTTCCGATGCCGTCTAGCTCGATTTAACCGATATGCCTAAATGATTCAAATGTCAACGCTGTACAAAATACCAGGATGTAGCGAACCAAATCTTTCCTGCCACAAGGATAACGTATTTTTCTTGATAGTAACTAAAACGGCCGAAAGTACTTGAAGAATTACAACAAATATTAACTTAAGTTTATCCAAAATTTTGAGCCTGATTTACATCTTCGAAAATTGAATAAAAAAATGCCATAAATTTTAGACAGCCCTTGAATTTAACGAAAGTTTACTATATATACATTTTCCCCACACATTACTTCTTTCTCCCCACCCCTTTAGCAACGACATAATTATGTATGTAAAGGTGTTTTGGGATAGAATTTATTAATTTACTGCCTGATGATGGCGAATTGGTAGAGACCGTGCTAACAAGAAGGTTGGTTTTCTAAATATTTCATATCTTCATTTGCTTTACATTTTAGATTTTTGAAAATTTTTTTGAGGGTTTCTTCTAATTTAACTGTTTTTTTTGCCAAAAGTTTTTGTTTTTGTATTATTTGCTGAAACCACCTGACGAATGAAACGAACAATAACACAAAGTAGAGGTATGAAAAAAATTAATCAGCAAAGTGACAAATTTTATATTTATATATATATATATATATATATATATATATATATATATATATATATATATATACAAGTACAGGGCTGGTACATATGGAATAAAATTCCGATAACCAAAACACTATTCTTAAAAGAGGGCTCAATACCGAGTAGTGCTAAAAATATTTATTCAAATATATAACATATGCACTTTATAAACTCAGTACCAAAGTTGCAATTTGTTTCGAAACAAACTTGCAACATTAACATGCATATGTGATAAATTTGAATAAATATTACATATATATATATATATATATATATAGTAACGGTAAAATAAATTCCGTGGGTATATAATCCATGTGGGTTCTAGTAATATAAAACTATTAAAATTGATCCACAAAATGAGAGCACGATGTATTTTAGCTGTACAGAGCAATATGATGAATAATAAAAAAAATCTGTTTACCTCATGTGAGAAAAGGAATAATCTATTTCGGCAGACGATACAAGTGGTCGTCTGTCTTTTCAACACCGATATAGGGTTGAAAAGACAGAAACCAAAGATGTGAATTGACTGTAAATTGTAGACATAGCCTACCTTTATGTTTGTATACTTCATTTTGATTTAATATTGCATTGTATTGTTGTTTGCTTAGGATTATTATCTTATATGGATATGGAGGTGTTTAGTTAATATTAACATCTTACATTGATTAGTTGGTATTATTAACATCTTATATGGATGCTCTTTGTTTAACGGTGTCCTTTTATTTATCAAATACAGAATGTTATGTAAGAAGCCAAAAAAGCATATAACTGGTTAGCGTTGTGTTAAATTATCTCCCTACACATTTTAGCTTTTACTTATTTGAAAAGTTAAATGTTAGACTTCGATGCATCTTATGAAATATTGTAACAAATTGTATCTGTATAAGTAAGTTGTCTAGGATATATATGCAGACAACTTCGTGCCATGACCTATATTTAAAAATTCCGGTGTGTTTGAATCTATCGTAGGTCACATTTGATTGGTTAATCACAGCAAAGCCCACAACCACTTTGTTTAAAGTATTCTACTTCAGAAATTAAATTAAATTTTCGCTCGCCAGTGCTTTGACATAGCCCGAAGAGAGACATATTCGGTGTTGAAACATGACTGTAATCGTGTAAGGGTTTTAACATGTTTTTTGTTTTAATATCCTAAAAAATATTTATATTATATATATATATATATATATATATATATATATATATTTAAAGATATTTTTATGTTTATACATAATTAACATAGACCATATACAATTCAACATGAAAAGACGATGGACATAAAAGCAAGACCAATCCCAACAAATAACTGAAAATAACTGAGTTTGGATTGGTATTGCTTTTATGTCCATCGTCTTTTTCATGTTGAATTATTTATGGTCTATGTTAATTATGTTTTATGAATATGTCCTGAAGATGGTCTATTAGACCGAAACATCCGACGTTGACATTAAACATCAAAACAGCATAATCGCATATTAAGATTTTTGTTTGTTTTTCAGTATATTTTTCTTCATATATATATATATATATATATATATATATATATAGATAGATAGATAGATAGATAGATAGATAGATATAGATATGTATATATATATACTATTATTTATTTTTATTTCTGGATCGCTATTTTTTCATTCTGGTTTAAGTATTTATTCAAAATTTTATTACTGTGTTTTTTTTTTAGTTTTTTTTTTCTAAATAATCAGTACAGCTGTTTTTCGATAAATACATATTTTTAAATAATAATATTATAATACATACACATACACACACACACACATATATATATAATTATAAAATACTCTGCATATTTAGCAGCAACTCTTTTTGGAAACGTCTTATATAAAACAGTACACAATTTATGTCTTTTAAATGTATTGATCATTTTTTTCTAATGCACAAGTAACTTTACACAAATAACTTTACACTAATGTCGCTGTTTGAAGGGAATGATAACGAGTCGACTCAATGGATGTGGCATGACGTGTTCACGCTGTGAAAGTCTTGACTGCTGGAACCAAGGATTATAACTCAAATAACTGAGAATCTGCAATGATAAAAGCGAAGCAAATATCTACCGCCCTAGTGATCGAACGTCTTATAAAGAAAAATGTGCATCTCGACAGGAATTTAGCCTGCATCCCCTTCAAACGAGGCAACCACCTTCAAATCAAGTGTGCTTTACTACTTAGCTACAAGAAGTCTTAGCAGTAAAGCAAGACTCACTTATTTAAAAAGAAATGAACATCTCTCTTTAAGACTATTTGGATTTTATATTTGCTGAATTTATTTTCGTACCCGAAATATAAATTAGATAATTATTAAGATTTTATTGGATTTTTTCATTTGACTTTAATTTACTCATATATATATATATATATATATATATATATATATATATATATATATATATATATATGATCGAAATAAAAGTATAAAATTTAATATTACAAGACATATTAAAACAGTATTAGATAATAAAAAAAAAATTTAAAAAAACATCAACAACAAGGGGGGGCAACCGGTTTCGCTCCCGCTCGTCAGGCTTCCACGGGAGATTGAAAATTAAAACAGAGAAATGTACAGTAAGAATAGGTGGAAAACAAAAAAATTACACACATCATTAAATTTTGTACCTACAAAAATATCTTTAAATATATATATATATATATATATATATATATATAGAGAGAGAGAGAGAGAGAGAGAAGCGTGGTAAAGAACACCCTGCTTGAATGTGGTTCCCCAAATTGAAAGTGAATACATTTTTGACACCTAGTGCAGGAAATGGCTGGTTAACTTTAATGCCTCAAAAACAAAACTGCTCTCAATTTCCCTCCACAGATAGCCCACCCTGCCTCCCATTAGAATGTCTGATGTTCAGCGCCTCTTTGCCATTGTTTGGTCTCACACTGTCCGCTGACCTAAGATGGAACAAATACATTGAATCAATAGCTTCATCTACCGCAAGTCAGTTCTCTGTGTCCCGTCAGAAAGTTTATCTCGCCCGAGTCCATCCTTCATATCTATAAATCAACCATTCGCCCTTGCATGGAGTATTGCTGTCATATATGGTCTGGAGCTCCCGCTGTTCGTCTTAGTGTTCTCCACAAAATCCAGAGACGGATATGCAATGTGGTTGGCCCTAATCTGGCATCTCGTTTACAGTCGCTCTCTCACAGACGTGCCATCGCCTTCCTCTATCATTTCTACAAATACTATCTATTTTCACTAGTTCCCAAACTGCATGAATTTAAACATGCTACTAGGTTTGCATCTCATTCCACCCTTTCACTGTTGAAACGGTAAAATATAGCCTTCTCGTCTACTCCAATAGCTTCATGTCTCGCACTTCCCGTCTGTTGAACTCACTCTCTCTCTCTTCCTTCTCTGATAGCTATAATCTGAAACTATACAAATGCAACGTTAATCGACATCTTCAGATGCCTTGGTCTATTTCTAGTCCTTCTTGTCACCCTTTTCTCATGCCTCTGTACTCTTGCTCGCACTTTCTGTAACCCCTTGCGTGACAGTGGCGAAACTACTCTCCAGCGTTCACGATGTCACAATGAAAAAGGAAATTTAAAAAAAACATGATTTTCATGAAACCTAGACTAAATTTGAAAAAGCTATTGAAGTGGTTGTCAGTTTTATGGAAAGAACGCCAGCATTCAGCTATGACGATTGCAATTACGCACGCAAAAGTTAAAATGTGTCTTTCGTTTAAAAAAATATTCCAGAACAAAATCAAAACAAAATGCGGAAAAAGTTGAAAATGACATTAAAAGAGAAAGAATCATCATGCAACAGCGATTAAAAAATCCTCGTTACATTTTTTGTTTTTCATACGCGGCATAATTAATTTAATGAATTTTTTTCTTAAAATCAATTCCGTTATATTTCATTCACCATTAGCTTATTTTGTTTACTATAAAACATTGACCCAGACTTTGTAACCAATTCCTCATATCCGGAATCTCTCATATCCGGACTTTGTAACTAATTCCTCATATCCGGAATCTCTCATATCCGGACTTTGTAACTAATTCCTCATATCCGGAATCTCTCATATCCGGACTTTGTAACCAATTCCTCATATCCGGAATCTCTCATATCCAGACTTTGTGACTAATTCCTCATATCCGGAATCTCTCATATCCGGATTTTGTAACCAATTCCTCATATCCAGAAGGCTTTCTTAGTCCGGTTGTCAGGAATTCTACTGTACTTCAAAATTTTCCAGAATAAAAAGAAATTCCAAGACTTCAAAATACCAATTCCTGAATTAGTGTCTAATTTCCCAACGGTTCCAGACGTCTGTATTCGGACTGACAAAAGATCCAGCCTTTCGCCTGTTGCTCATGTACAACATGCAGATTGTCTTAAGCCTTTTTCGAGCCAATGTTCTGTTTCGTTAGTTTATCGTTTTTGTTTATCGGTATATCAATACCTCTATCGGTTATTTCATGCTGAAATTTGTATATTTTCCACTTATTTTTATTTTTTATTTATCTTTTTTTTTTTTTTTTTTGGTGGGGTTGTGATAATAATTGTTTTATTGATACACTTTACTAATTAACCACTAGTTGGTGGAGAAGTGGTGGATTCATGCCTTTGACAACAGTTTTCGCGCGTATGTGAATATAACGAACCTAACGTGAATTTGAACTTGCCTCTCAGATTACCAATTCCATTATCCATTACCCCACTGGCACATATAGAATCTGGTATTCCCAAGAGATCACCCATCTCGTACTGACCAGGCTTGACGTTGTTTGACTTCGGTGATCGTTTTAATGTAGCCTGGTTTTTAATCTGTTCAAAAAAGCAATCAATCTTTCTTCTCCCAAGTAGTTTAAAAAATACTAAGTAAAACAAAACAAAAAAAGAAACCATTCATCTGAACGCATAAGTAAATAATGCGACCAAAGGTAAGGTTACATCAACAAATAACAGGACAAAAATGGAGGCATGTGAGGCGTAGATATTAGGTTGGTGCAAAAATAATGTCGTTTTCTCACATATGTTACATTTATATATGATTTCTGAATTAATTCATTGATATATATATATATAGCCATGTTATCGTGTTATTCGTTACCGTTCTCAATCTCTTCATTCATTTTTTTGCGGGCTTTTCGACAGCATGGACAAAATTCAAATCCGCACGATTTTCTTGCTCCAGTTCAAACTAGGCCGAAAAGCTGCCGAGACAGCTCGTGATATCAATGATGCTTTTGGCCCAGGAACCACTAACGAACGTGTGGCACAACGGTGGTTCAAGAAATTTCGCAATGGTGACGAGAGCCTCGAAGATGAAGACGGTCGCGGCCGGCCGACTGCGGTTGATAACGAACATTTGAAAGCTTTAATTGAAGCCGATCCTCGCAAAGCCACATGAGAAGTTGCTGTTGAACTCGAGGTCGACTACTCAACAGTCGTTCGCCATTTAAAGCAAATAGTGAAGTCAAAAAAGTTGGATAAATGGGTGCCGCATGAATTGAACGATAATAAAAAAATTGTCGTTTTGAGATGTCTTCTACGCTCCTTCTGCGCAACAAAAACGACCCATTTATCGAGCGGATTGTGACGTGTGATGAGAAGTGGATCCTCTACAACAACCGGCGACGTTCGGCACAGTGGTTGGATGCCGGAGAAGCTCCACACCACTTCCCGAAGCCGAAATTGCACCCAAAAAAGATTATGGTGACTGTTTGGTGGTCTGCGGTCGGTCTCATCCATCACAGCTTCTTGAATCCGGGCGAAACGATTACGGCGGAGAAGTACTGCCGACAAATTGACGAAATGCACCAGAAGCTCCAACATATGTGCCCGAGATTGGTCAATATGAAGGGACCAATTCTCCTCCATGACAACGCTCGCCCGCATGTTGCTCAACTGACCCTGCAGAAGCTGAACGAATTGGGCGACGAGACTCTGCCTCATCCGCCATATTCATCGGACCTCTCGCCCACCGATTATCACTTTTTCAAGCATCTCGACAACATCCTGCGTGAAAAATGCTTCAAAAGCTGGCATGATGCCGAATCGACCTTCAATGACTTCATCGCTTCCAGAACTCAGGATTTCTATGCTAATGGGATAAATAAACTTGTTTCTCGTTGGCAAAAATGTGTCGATTCTAATGGTTCTTATTTCGATTAATAAAGTTTATTATGAAAGGAGTTATGATCTTTCAAAGTTGAACGTCAAAAAATGACATTATTTTTGCACCAAACTAATACATTAAGCAAAGAATGGTGAAGTTCAAACCCAAATCTTTAGGATTGGCATTAAACGGAGATATTTTTAGACGGATAAATTTTCGCTTTTCCCCGCCGAGCAGATTTGTTGCCAACCTTTAAATAGCTGGCACCGAATGTAGACTTTTAAAATCTCCGGATTCTTCCGCCCACTTTCCTCGAAGGTTTGCCATTCCACACGTAACCATGGCTATTTCCTTCTGTTGTTTGGAAAAAAATTACCTCATGGACGTCCGTACGTAAAAAAGAATCTCATGGGGAAACCATATTGTTTTTATGCTGACAAATTAACGCAAAATCCCGGCGACCACGAGATTTGAGAAAATGTAAATACAAAGTGTACGAAAGACGGGAGAAAAGGAAGTTAGTCTATGAACGACCAGACAATACGAAAATGCAACATCTACACGTTCTTCAACCGAACAAAATGGCCGACAAACTAACACAACCTCCGCAAATTCTATCGTATATTTAAATTTAAACAACCCTAGTAGTTTATATATACTCTAATACGTCGGCTAGAAATCTTTTGCGAGCTCGTAGTTTGTCAGGGGTCAACATAAGTAAATACCACTATCACGTTAAGGGAAGGAGTAGTCCTGAAATGGAGTACTGTTGGCATATTTGGACACGAACTGCCAAGACCTTACTTTCCAGTCTTGATAAGAGTCCTTGGTGGAGAAGAATTATTATCCACCCTCCAACATCTCTCTCACAGGCGGCGTGTCTCTCACTGTTCTATCGCTACTATAATGAAAAGTACTCAGACGAACTGCATCTCCTGGTTTCCTCGGACCCGACCTTCACGGCTATGAACCGCTATGAAACTTGCATAGTAACAAAAGACTCCCATTCAATCCGTAGGCCATCGGCGAGAAATAAGTTCAACACAAACAGCTTCTTTCCACAAATCATTGCCATATGGAACAGACTCCCAAGAGGATATGTCACCAGTCACTACGATCTTAACTTTTTTTTTATGTGCCTTGCTTCTTAGGAAAACAGCCCATCAGGCTTTCGTAAAACTTCCTATCATTTGTAGACTTTGTAGATTTGCACGGATTTCTAATGCTTACCAATTCAATTCGTCATAGTTCGCTGTTTGCCTCTTGCATTCATTAAGGCCTATGAGGGTTTAAGAATTCCAAGCCCTCATTATGTGCCCAAGGTTTTCCAGCTATATCTTCCTGATTATGAATAGAAATGTTCCTTCAGTTGCAATTATCTGTAAGACTTCCTTATTGATTACTCGTCCCGTCTATGGAATTCCCAGTATCCTTCTGTAGATCTACAGTGCTGTTACCTCCATTTATCTCCTCGTCTATCGGGAGATTGTTCAGCATTCACAGCCATATAAGGAAATGGCTATTACTGCAATCCAACACTATTTTTTTTTTAAATCTCACAACATTTTGCTTTTTCTAAACGTATAAAACTTCCATTTTATCTGTTGTTATTTCTAATGTTTTGATTTTCAGTGAAGCATTATCGCTACTGGTTATATCCGTATAAATAGTAAGGCCAAAAGTGGAATATCCGAGCTGGGTACAGTTGCGATGAGGTGATTGCGCCAATAAAAAGATGAGACATGAAATAGTATAAACAAATGTGGAATATCTTAGCTGGGTACGGTTGCAATGAGGCAATTGCGCCGAATAAAATGATAAGAGAAGACATGTATTTTAGTTAATATTACATTTTATTCTATGAAATATTTTGTGAATAATTCTTGGACAGTCTGTGGTAAGCGGGCCCCGTAGAGTCCTAAATAAAACATCATTCTTTCAGTCACCGTTTACCATGTTTAATAGACTTCTCCCAGAATGCAAGCTGTTTGTATAACCACTCACCAGAGCATCTTGGTCACGCGTACAATCTGGATGAAAAGCGTAAGGACAGGTGTTTCCCTAATCAGCAAACGAGAATGGCGCCATGTCAAACTGTGCACCTGGCTTCCTGGTATGAACTCTTAGTGTAGTGTCTATTCCGTCGAGCCCAAAGAGCGAGATTGAATTTCGGCGTTCTTTTCACACTAATTTCACGTAAGAAAAGGTATGAATCCGACTCATTCCCTGTGTGATGTTACTATGGCTGCCAACCATTATCGGAAACAGTTCCGTTAAGGCCAAACTTGGAGTGGAACCGCTAAACAGATCAGTGACAAACTCTATATCTGTTACTGAATCCATTCTTAAAGAATCTAACATATATTTATATAAAACAAATCGGTCGAGTTTCGATCCCGGCTTGAAGAAAGCGGACGTCTAGCCATACTGATGGGCTGTGATACATGGACGTCACTCTCTCTCTCTCTCTCTATATATATATATATATATATTAAATCGTTTTTGTTAATGGGTTTACGATATACCAATTCATATATATATATATATATATATTCATATATATATATATATATATATATATATATATGTATTCATATATATATGAATATATGAATATATATATATATATATATATATATATATATATATATATATATATAATAAAATAGTTCAAACACTAATATTCCATGGTTATAATTTATTACATTGGAATCGTAATCACGATCCAATTCGTCAGACCTACAAATTCAAAAAGAAATCGGAAAATATAACTCCGAGTATAAAAAACAAAATTTTAGCGAGAGTGTATGTGTGGGAGTGGGAAACAAGTGTGAGAAGGAAATGTATGAAAGCTCTAGAGAGAGGGTGTAACAGAAGAAAGAAGAACAGGAAGGCCTAAAGGTGAAGGTGGGGATTAACATTTAACAGAGAGAAGATTTAAAGAGAGGAGTTAACTGTTTAAATGAGTGACATACAGATAAATATAAATTAATTAGTGTCTATGTTTTTACAATTGTAAATATTGTTTAAAGTCATAAGGAGTTATGTACCATTGACTGATATGATATAATTTGATTAAATATACAATTCACATTAAATATACATTTCACCTTGCAGAATTCAAACTCTTTTAAATGTTTTTCAATTAATGGAAGGATGAAGACTATAATTTAAAATATGAGTCCAGACGCTATATTCTACGCTTCTGGCGTTATATGAATGTGAATACTTATTACAATAATATAAATTCAAGATCTAACGTCACTACTCATAATTCTGCGTCTCCGACGTACTACGAGGATTAATTATTGGAAGAATAAAGTCTATAATCTAAAATTAAAGTCGTAACGTCTTTGACCCTTAATCTACGCCACCGACATGCTATGAACATGAATTATTGAAAGAATAAAGAATACAATGTTAAATTCACTTTCTATTGTCCTTGTTTTTTTTTATTCTACGCTTCCGACGTTTTATAAGAATCAATTATTGCAAGAATTAAGACTATGTAGAGGGCCGTGGCTGTTATGTTGGCGGTTACGGTTTGTTGAGAGAAGACAGACGTGGACGAAACGCCTGTAAGGTTCAGATTCTCCTGCTAGCCGGCCCAACTAAAAAAAAAAGGTTGGACTTGGTTAAGTCCAAAGAAGAAGGAAAAGAAAGCAAACAAAACAAGACCGATAATATATGTATACACAAACAAATATATATTCATAACAAGTTACAATACAAGAAAACAGTACAAAGGACAAAGTGTGTGGGAATATTCCGTAAAGGTGAGCGTGTGTGTAGAATGATTTCACGCTATTTTTGTTAGGGACTACATTTTGAGGTTGATAGTTTCTAGGAAGAAGAGAAATTTACCTCGGTGCGTTAGTGCACAAGCCTGAAAAGTAAAAAAAGAGAACGAGCCGAAGGGTCATTGGCTATTTATAGCCAGGAAAGAGAGACCTCTGGTGAAAGGGTTACAAACTGAAGGAGGAGGTAACTCCGACAATACCCCCCCCACCAGATTAAAGGTTGTAAGGAAATGAAAACTTTTAATATATAAAGAAAAAAAGTTAAAGTCTGAATATTGTTCTTTGGGCTGAAAAGAAATGTGTCCGAAGTGTGGTTGAATTCGTGATTCGACGAAATGTAGTGTTGTCTCAGGGTGCAATTATATTTTGAGTTAGAATTTTTAAAATGCGTCGGTAGTGGTCTGCGTTGCTATTAAAATTTGTCTTTTTTACAATGCTCCACGTTGAATTGGTTGTGTCGATCTATGCACCTGTCTGCTGGCTTGTTTGTAGTTGGTTTGAAAAAACGAGGTGGTTCGTGTGGGTATAATTTTTTAATAGACGCAGCGCCTCGTGAAGTTGAGCTGAATTGCTCGAGTGTCGAATATAAGTTGGGAGAATTTGGTATTATTGACGATAGAGTATCGTTCTGGCAAAATCTCGGTTTGTTTGCGTCGCGTAATTGCAGAATGAGAAGAAGGACGGTGAATTGCCTTTAAGAATTGGACCTTTGAAATATGTGCAATGTTTAGCACAATGTGAGTGGATGTGTAAGTTGTGTTGAATAGAATGTCCACGTGTGTTTGAGAAGAATGAGAAGCAAGCAGTGGCGTGAAATATCGCCACGTGGTGTAAGTTGAGTGTTGCTTTCATGTCGGAATCACGAATGTTGTTTAGAAAATGAGACAGTGAGTCGTCTGCAATGGTTTGGAATCACCAATCGTATATAATGGAACAGTGAGTCGTCCAGTGGTTTTTGGTTCACACTTTTTTCTATTTCAGTCCAGAAGAAAACAGTGTTAGTAGAAAATAGCGTTGTTTTTCCGTTTGGTACAGCCTTAAGCATGTCTGCCGGGTGAAATTAGGTCAAACGTCGCCGAGAGAAAGAAAGGTCAAGCAAATATAGACCAGTGGGTAAAGAGTTCTAAAGGTTCGTCTTCAATTTTTCGTTGATAGTAACGAAAAGAAGTTTTTCTCAATTTTTTTATTGGCTCTCTTTTTTGGGAAGGTGTATAAGAAATTGTTT